>CABHPR010129715.1:6867-38173 GCA_902168415.1 Peromyscus melanophrys | reverse complement strand
ATGTTTCACATTTTGCTTCATTTTCAATCTTGCTCTCTGTCTACATTTCTCTCTGATCATCTCTGTATCTATTATGTATTTGACACTATACATACACATACATTAATGAGATTTGTTTGACATGCAGTCCCATAAAGGCTAAATTCACAGATCACATATACACACATATCAACTACATAAAACATGTTTTATATAGAAATATGTCATGCTTAGTTAACATTTTCATATAGTTTATTTTTATGTGTCATTTGAAGGTAGATTACATATACCAATTGCCTTTAACTTTAGATACTTAAGCTTATACATCCCGAGGACAATGATCTTAGATAACCAAAGTTCAGTTTTTAAATTCAGGGGATTTAACACTGCTAAAGCTAGCTACAGTCTATATTTGAATTCCAACAAATTCCAAAAAGTGATTTCTTTTATGGCGATTTCACTTCTGTAATACCAGGAGCACCCAAGCATCATGAATTACATTTAGTCTTGAAGTGCTTTTAGCTTCCTTTAATCTCATATGGTTTATGGTTTTTGAAACTTTGTCTTTCAGAACATTGGTATCTTTGAAGACTATGGATGGATATATATATATATTCCTCAATTTTGTTTTGTCTGAAGTTCTCTTTTGATTAAGTTCAGGATATTCATTCCCAGCATGTGGAACTACTTCAGAGCATCATACTTGGAGGACATACTCTCTGTCACATTGATTTTGATCACAAACGCAAGGCACTGTCCAGTTTTCCCTCTGTATTCTTTCATTCTGTAAATAAAAAAATCTATGAAGAAATACTGTGAACCAGGCATTAAACAAAGTTCCTTATCAAAAGTCAAAGTTCTTATCTATTGCTGATTCTTTCCTGTATTCTTATGCATTATGATGGCAAAAATAAGAATGCCATTCCCCCTTCACTACTCTATCCACACATATTGGTTGGCACTTCACTGTAAGGATGATCCTTCCACTCTCCTCATTTTTTTCCTAGTTTATATACTTGAATAGTTCCTATACCTGGCATTGCCATTCACACTGAAATCTGACTAAAATAGTATAGCAGAAGCCTGCAGGTATCAAATATGCACAGAAGGGGTTTATAAGAGAAAGAGAAGGCATGAGGATCCAGAGGCAAAGAAAATTAAAAACCTATAAAGAAAGCCTTGGTGGTTAAACCCGAGTGATGTCTATCAAATGCAGCCATTTCTGATAATAACCTCAAAATTCAAATAGATACAACTGGTGATTTTTTGAAAGCACTATGCCTGTTTCGACTCACAATCTCAATTTTCAAGCACCAATGCAATAATAAGCTAGCTTTGTCCCTGTCACCAAAACTATAGAATTCAGCTCAATGTATCATGATGCCTGGATTTCTCACAGCTCCAAAATTATATGTAAGTTCTTGGGGTGGGTAGGCAGAGAATGAAAGGTTGGACTACAGGAGATACTAATTAATCTGACAAACAATAATACAAATTGTGAAAAGCATAATCCTGCTGAGATTTATGGTGTGCTACTGGTTCAGTTAGGCAACATTGAGATGTTTTAACAATCACAACCTGATAAGGCTTGGGGGGAAGCTATAGTTTCATTAGACTTAATATCCATTGAGCACTTATTGATGCAAAGTGCTCTCTAAACTGGTAGATTTGGAACTGTGTTTAAACAAGTCTTATGTGGTATGGTTACCATATTCTCCATCAAAATATAGAGAGGAGCTAGGCTTGGTGGTACACACCTGTAATTCCAGCTACTCGGCAGTCTACAACAAGAAGATCCATTGGTTTGAGGCCAGTCTAAACAATGTAGGAAGAATGAATCTCAAAATTAAAAGAAAAATGAAGAAAGCAAGCACAGAGAGAGGAGGCCTTATCTTCTCCCAAGTAGCCTTAATTTTTTTTCCTATTTTCATCCTCTTTCCTAAACTGAGCTCAGATGATCAGTCGGGTATGGGAGGCCACTGAAGTTCTGGGATTACTATCTGTCTTCATCCCTCTCATGTTCACACTACAATGCAAGCATTTCTTTCTGAAACTGAACATAAAACTTAAAACAAGGCCAATGTCAACTTTCACTCAGGCTGTGTTACAAGGGTTTTTGTGTTACCTCAAAAATGTGAAAAGTTGCCAGAAGGTGTCATCTGTTTGGGAAAATAATGGAATGGTTTGGAAACAGCAAGTTTATGAGCCTGAGAAGACAGATTTTTTTTTTACAAAGATGTCCTTCTAAAATACCCAGAACTCAGGGTTTATGTACACATATAAAACAGAGATTTCTTGGCACTTATTTTATTAGACTTTTTCAGCACTTTTAAACCCCTTTTCAAAGAGACAAGTGTTACTTGTAACTGGCTTAAATGAATGGTTCAGATTCTAAAAGCAAGAAGGGAATTCCCTAATTTCAACCTATATGATGTGTTCCTTGTTCAACTGATATGATTATTTGCACTAACAAAGCCCAACTTCCTGAGTTCCTGCACCATAAGAATTCAGTTTCATTTGTAATCAAGTAGTTGATTCCATTGTCTTCTTGGGAGAATTTCAGCTTAGGTTCCTGACAGGTCCAAAGCAAAGGAATACCGGCTGTTTGTGCATAAAACACTGTACTTTTAAACCATGACATGTTGCAGACATAAGATGCAAATTTACTACTAAGCTGCTGCAATATTGTTCATTTTCTGAAATGACTTTATGATCTTTAGAATGCTGGAGTTTCTCATGGAGCTCTTTGGCCTTGAAATGTACTTGTTCACATTTGTCATATGCAGCCACATTCAACTACAGCAGAGTAAATAGGCTGAGAACTGTGAGTTCCGCCTGCTGGAATGCTTCATCATTATACTCTGGCATCCTCAAACGCAATAAATGTGGAAATGCTGGATTGAAGGACTTGATTTCCCATCTCAGTGGCCTCACTCCCCTTAAATTAATGTGGTGCCATTGAGTTCAGCAATAAAGCATCTTATGCTAACACAGAGAAAATATCAACTTCCTTCCTGTCCATATGTGAATTTGGCAAAATATCAGTAAGAAAGCAGTATAAAAGTAAAAATGATTTATCTGCAGTGAAAATGAGAAAGGAAAATGAATGCATTACTAACACCCTACAGAATTTGTGATGCTAGCATATTGAGGGAGGTAAAACCTTAATTGAGTTAAGCTTTGGAAGAAAAACATTTTTCTAGTGATAAAGGCATAGATGTTTTCTGCAAGTTTTCCTTTAAGTAATATTACATCATCGTCAAATGATTGCTGTTTAAAACTGCTTTGTTTCTATGCAGTAAAAGCATAGAAAAAGACATTATTCAGTTCTTCCATTCATCACTCCAATGATCTTGCAAGTTCCTCTTCCCTTCCAGGGTATCACTCCTATAGCCTGAAGCCATCTGCAGAATGACCTGCAAGCTCTGGATTCAAATAGATCCTAATCAAGTAGAGAATTAAAGAAACATTGATTTGAGAGGTTTCACTAATAGCCTTCTATGTTCCAAACACATTTAGTAAAAGCATCCTAATTGGGGCTAGAGAGATGGCTCAGAAGTTACTGCTCCTGCAGAGTATCTGGGTTCAGGTCTCAATATCCACAACCACCTGTAACTGCAGTTCCAGGGGAATCTGAAACCCTCTTCTGTCCTTCATGGGCACCAGGTATGCACATAGCATACAAACATACAGGCAATATGCTCATATATAAAAAGTAAATAAATCTGAAAGAAAATGTGAACTATCCCCAGCTTTCATTTCCTTTTTACTTTAATTTTCAAAACCACTGATGCCAGTTTTCATTTACCTGACTTCCACTCTGTCAAATATATCCTTATAGCTGTACATACTTCTAAACTACAGTGCTGTTCTCCTCTGACCTTCAAGGATACCTGTGCCCTTGAGCATCCCTGTATCTTGGCCATCTACCTGAATTTCTTGCATTAGGTATTTCTGGACATGGAGTTGAGTCTGAGACTGAGCTGGGACCATCCCAACACACTGGCTTACAATTGTTCTTCTTGATCCCACTAGTGCTGGCCCATCCTGCTGCCTTCTAACATTTTTCACATTATTTCATGCATTTACCATTTGGCTTATACGATCAACTTGTCTTACATATTCTACAGGAAAGTCCATTTCTAACTTCCTTACTGCCACCACCTTGGAGCACAGAACTTATCTTTTTCCCCAAGCTCCCTTTTTGCCAACCTAGCCAATTCCTTGCTTTCTTTTCCTAGAAGAATAATTTGTTCTTTAAGGCTAGAAATTCTACATCTGTATAATTTATCAACAATTATATATCTAGCATTTTTGATATTCAATTCCTATGCATTACAAAATAATGTGGTTTTTTCATATTTATTTGCTTCTCTGTCCCACCCATTTTAAAGATCTTGTTCACTAATATAAACCTAGAACACCACAGAGCACTTCAAAAGAAACAGAACCTTAAATAATGTTGAAGGAATAGAATTAAAGTCATCCACTGTAGTATGACTCTAATGGGTAGAAAGATTTGTTAATAAACAAGGAAATCAGACCAGGTATCTATGAAATTCTGTGTTTCAGGAAAATTATACTCATACAAAGTACATATTTTTTTCTGTTAACTTGATTTGAACATCACATACTACATGAATGCACCATACTACAACACTGAATTCTCATACAATTGTCCAATTACAATATATTTAAATATCTATTTCTAAAATCCCTACAGATTATCAAAGGCCAGTCTTGTGACAATACTGAGCCACTTTTCTTGGACATAAAATGTAAGACTCAGAATCAAGATAAATAATATTCAATACAATATTTTAAAAGTAAAAATTAATACAAAAACCCAAAAAACAAAGTAGACAAATTTTACAGACAGTAAAAATGTGTCTATTCATATTGGTGTCTGAACAAATGAAAAAAGAAACTAAAATATTGTCACCTACTGTCCTAGTTAGGGTTACTATTGTTACGATGAAACACTATGACCAAAGCAACTCAAGGAAGAAAGACTTTATTTGGCTTACTCTTCCATGTTGCTGTTAATCTTTGAAGGAAGTCAGGACAGGAACTCAAGCAGGGCAGGAACCTGGAGGCAGAGGCCTTAGAGGGGTGCTGCTTACTGGTTTGCTCCTCATGGCTTGCTTAGCCTGTTTTCTTATATAACCAAAGACCACCAGCCCAAGGATGGCATCACCCACAATGGGTTGTGTCCTCTCACATCAATCACTAATTAAGAAAATACCTTACATCAGGATTTTATGGAGGCATTTTCTCAATGGAGGTTCCCTTCTCTAAGATGACAATAGCTTGTGTCAAGTTGACATAAAACTAGCCAGGATGCCTACATTGTCTCTTGAGTTTTAAAACGATAGCTCCCAAGCAAAGGCTTATAAATTTGAAGAAAAGAAAACATAGAGAAAAGTCAAAATTGTTCTATGTATACAATGAGGTAGACGCAGAATAAAATTTAGAAGGGAAGAATCTGAAGAAAAGGGCATAGTAGAAAAAGGCCAGGGGAAATGATCATAGCAAAAAAGTGTATGAGAGATGTTTTGCTGTGGATATCGCTCTATATAAATAAAACCACTGATTGGCCTGTAGCCAGACAGGAAGTATAGGCGGGACTAACAGAGAGGAGAATTGAGGGACAGGAAGGGAGAGAGGGAGACTGCCTGGAGCCGCCGACAGGACAAGGAAGATGTAAAGTACCAGTAAGCCACGAGCCACGTGGCAAAGTAAAGATTAATAGAAATGGGCTAAATATAAGAGTAAGAGCCAGACAGTGATAGGCCTGAGCTAATGGCCAAGCAGTTTAAATAATGTAAGAGTCTGTGTGTTTATTTTATAAGTGGGTTCTGGGACTGGTGGGACTTGTGGGACCCGGAGAGAAAAACTCTCCAGCTACAATGTTTAGTGAGGGTATTAGGTTAAATATTGCTGTGTTTGATACAACTAGGTCTTAACTTCAATGTGAAATTTTCAGTCAAATGTGTATTTCTACTGGGGAGAATGACAGAATTCTGAGTCTTGTCTCAGAAAAAGCACAGGGCAAGAAAAGAAGGAGGTACAATTTTCTTAAGTCACCAAAACCTACCAATAACACTATCTATATAATTATTTCCATCTCTACTACTGCCATTATATTATTTCCTACATAATCTCCTAAATTTCACCTTCCTTACTCTCCAACTCATTCTAAATGCCACAGCAAGTGAGCTTTCTTTAAATTTAATGTCACACCCACTGTAGCATGAATTGTTAGAAGATCTTATTAATAGAACAAACCTGAAGCCAGGTATTGGAGTGAATGCTGGAAGATCAGAGAAGCAGAACAAGCCACAGCCACCTCACCTTGCTAATTCCTCAGCTGATCCTGTTTCCTCAGACAGGAAGCCTCTGAGTCCTTATCCAGAACGAATCTCAGCTGAACTGCTGCTAACTAAAAGTTTAACCAGGCTAGTTCCTCATTTTCATGCCTTATATACCTTTCTGCTTTCTGTCATTACTTCCTGGGATTAAAGGCTCTCTTCTGGGATTAAAGGCATGAGTCACCATGCCTGGCTGTTTCCAGTGTGGCTTTGAACTCACAGAGATCCATGCCCCCAGAAGGCTAGGATTAAAGGTGTGAGTGCCACCATTTTCTAGCCTCTGTATCTAGTGGCTGTTCTGTTCTCTGACCCCAGATAAGTTTATTAGGGTGCACAACATTTTGGGGAACACAATACCACCACACACCCACACCTTCTTAAACACTCTAATACTTTAACATGGCTTCACGGTCCCTCCATGGCCTCAACACCTCATTATAGTCAACGAACCAGATGGAGCAGGCATCTTTGTTTTTAAATAGATGCATTAAGTATGAGAGAGTGGAAAATAAGAATAACTATAGCACAAAGGAAATAAGTTGTAAATTCAACAGCCACACTTTGAAACTATAATCACTAAAAAAGGGGATAAATAGGAGCCAGTCAAGTATGCAATCTGCCTCATTACATCCAACCTATGTCCAGATAAACTCATAGTTTTTTTTTGTGTCATTTTCATTATTTTGAAGTTTTAGTCACCACTAAAGTGATATTGAAGAAACTCTGGAGTTTCTTAACTTTGAATAAACTTTATCATTTTCCTATAAGATTGAATTCTGGTTATTATATCTAGAGCAGAGAAAAATCATTAGCTGATTCTTTAATCAAAATCTTATTTACATTATGTGAAATAGTAATTTCTCTTCTTCAAATGAGATAGAATACTTTCATTAAACTTATTAATGCTCATTAGTAAAAGATAATGTATTTGAACTTTCTGTAGCCTTGGATTGATCACAGAGCTATAGGATCCATCAAAACCTGTAATATACTTTGGATCTTAAATATCCCCCAAAGTCTCAAGTGTTAAAGTCTTGATCATAAACTTGATGCTATATGAAAGTGATAGAAACTTTTAAAAGTGAGATTTTAGTGAAAGATTTCAGTCATTGATGTATGACTTCAAAACGGGCTGTGGGATCCTGGTCATGAGGATGTATTCTCCATGATGTACTGCCTTACAACAGATCCAAAGCTACCAGAGCCAGTCAAGTAAAGACTGTAATTTCCTAGACAGTGTTAAAAAAATCTTCTTGCTTATAAAGTTGATTAATCTCAGATATTTACTCTAGACACAGGAAACTTAACTAACACAACTGATATGCTGCCATCTAAAATTAAGGTACTGGGTCTTTCCAAAGTGAACAAAAAGCTATACTTCTCAACAGGCATGTATAGTGAATATAGATGTATTGTTTTATGGGGCTGAGGAGATGGCTCATTGGTTAAGAATGCTTTTGTGCAAGTGTGAAGACTTGAGTTCAAATCCACAGGACTTACATGAAAATCCAGATGTGGCCATCCTTGCTATAGCCCTAGGACTGTGTAGATCAGTAAGAATCACTGGTCACCAGCCTAGCTTTGGGTATAAGTGAGAAGCATTGTCTCAAGGGCATAAAGCAGACTAGGATACTTGGCATCCTCCTCTGGCCTCTATGGGCACACACACATTACATATACATTAACACATACCAGAGAGAGAGAGAGAGAGAGAGAGAGAGAGAGAGAGAGAGAGAGAGAGAGAGAGTTTACTGATTCTTTCCTTTGGACTTTATTTTACAATATTGAATCTTGGGGCTGACCTAAATTTCTAGTATTATGCTGCTCAATACAGTGGCCATCATTGCTTAATTTTAACTTAATTACAACTAAAGATGATTCACAATTTTATTTCTTGATTGCACTTACCACTTTTCAGGTACTTACTAACACATGCCAGGAGAGATGTCTATAGAGGACAGTGAGGAAACAGAATATTTCCATCATCACAGAAAGTTCTCCTAAACAAAGCTGCTCTAGCACAGCCCAGAGCCCCTGCTCCTCTCCTAGTAATGGGATTCAAATGGAGCTCTAATTCCTCAGCTTCTCCCTCCTGACACTCTGAAAAGATTTAAATATTGAAATAAATCCCGTACTACACCTAAGCTTCAGTCAAAGGGGAGACTCTGACAGTTTCATTATTAGCTTATCAACTCACTTCATGATTTTAAAAAAAAATATTATTCTAAAATCCCATTTATCCAGACCATATTTAGTAGCTGTTTGAAGCCTATTCATTTAATAGAAACTGACTTCTAGCGTATGACTCCTGGCTTCCTCACCCCCTAATGTGCTCTATATGCAGCTGCGCTCACAGTTAGTTGTGTCCTTTCCTGGAAAGCTTGCTTCTATCGGCTGCATTCACAGACCCATTTAAAATCATGCTTGGGCATTGGCTTTATGTTTTCACAGTCACAGGAAATTACTTCTTTCACCCGAGTTTCATTTCTTTCTTTTTTGATCTTTTTAAGGAAAAGACTGTCTGCTGGGGCAATAAAGCATTTGTGCTCTCTGCAGCTAGATAATTGAAGGAGAAACATTGACAGGCATATTACTATATCAATAATATACTGTCCTCACACACAAAAGACAAAGGTACTGACCCACCTCAGGTGATGTGCAGGTCTTGAATTGTGTTTCCAGAAGTAAGACTGGGTTTGATTTAATCCATGTGATAATGATCATTTTTATAGCAGCTACGTGGAGGCAGGGTGTCATCTGTTGCTAATCCAGGGCTCAACTTGTGACCAGGACCAGGAATGAGCTTTGATTACAATTCAGAAATGACTTTGTTGTCAGATTGCCATTTAATTTAGTATATGATGCTGATAGTCAGAAAATGTATGAGGATTTAAAATTGTTAGACATGTTTTCTGACTCCTTAGCCTAACAAGGCTTAGATCATATCTTTTGGCAGAACTATACAGCTTTTCCCTAGATCTCAAGAATAATAATGCATTTTGAGATATAGATTCTGTCAATCTCTCATCACATACCTATAGAGTAGATATCATTATTTAGTCACAGCCTCCTTTCATGCTGTGTTCAGATGATGCCCAAATGACCTCTTACTACATGGTAACGACCATTCAGTCAGAATTGGTCTCAAAGATTAAACCTATTTATCATCTTTTCTCCAGAGATGTCCATGAATCAAGCAACAGATTACTTCTAGAAAGAATATTGTTATGATTCTGACCACTTCTTGAGGTCACAGGAAGGTAGGGAACAATCAAATTAAGGACAAGGCTTGAGGCAGATCAAAATATGTGTACAAACATTCCCCTAACTCAAAGATGAAGCATTGGCACAGGTAGCCTAAGGAATGATGGTAAGAAAGACAGGGAAAAATTACCATCATGATTCTCACTCTACTTCTATCTTCGCATGCTGTTAGCAGTAACCTGGTTTATACCAATTGGGTGAATATTTTTGCACTTCTTTCTACCTTTCTCCTTCAGAATTCACAAACTAATTTTACCTTCATTGTGACATCCTCAAAAATAGGGCCTAACATATTCAACTCCTTTTACCATTCAATAGAAATGACTGATCAAAAGTAACGACTGGGTTCAAATAGAGAGATGTCATGATTTTGGAAGTATACTTTTCATTCACTGGAAAGCGACATCCTGGGTTGTCTGCTCTCTACTATAGGACCTTAGACACTTTCCTAGATTTACTGTCTTTCTACAACCTTTGCCCACAATCCATCCAAAAGCTTAAGAACAGGGTATTACTCTAACTGTAAGTACTCAAAATTTCTCCAAACACAATTCTAAAAACCTCAATATCCATTCTACTGTTTAAGTCCCTCTTACAATATCACCAAAAAGTGGTCCTCTTCAAATTCTTAGATTGTTCTGGAGACACATCCCAAAGCATTTATTCCATCAGTTCTACATATTTCTTCCTTATACTGTGCCAAAAATCTCTCTGTTCATTTCTACAATCCATTGGCTGTGGTCTGCTTCATGGTGAACTTACAAAAAGAAAACTGAAATTGTCGTTGCTCCATATGGCAATTTGCAGATGTGTGAGGACAGTTATCATGATCAATCCTTTACCTTCCCTTCTCTGTGCTAGCCACCAGTCCACTTATATTAGTTAATACCAAGTTAATACCATCACGAACCTCAAAATTAGTAGGTCCACAAAAATGACAAAGATCAGAATAGAAAATAATGAAATGGATACTAAAAGATAAACTACACAGACAGACCCTGAGCCAAACTAACAAAAGTAAGAGTTTTAAAGTCACAAAATTATAGACAAAGGGGGGCTATTATAACAGTTACCCTGTAATCCAGTGAGTGATTAAGAAATGTTTTGAGGACATACTACAATAAACTGGAAACCTATCCCTGGAAACACAAACTACTTAAACAAATCTGTAACCAGCAATGGGATAAAAAAGAAATAACTTTATTAACAGTCAACAAAGAACTGCTCAGGACCAGATGTAGTCACTGCCAAACTCAACAAAAACCTTCCAAGAACTGACAGCAACATTGCTCAGAGTATTCTACTAAATAAGAAGGAAAGGATTCATTCTTTGAGTCCAGCATTACTCTCCTAAAAAACAAACAAACAAAAAAGAACAGTAAGGACACAATCCAAAAAGAAAACTAGAGATAAAATCCTTCATGAACATATAGGCAAAAATCCATAGTAAAACAGTTATAAATGGAATTCAATAACATATTTTTAAAGATTATACACTACTACCAAGTTTGTTATATTCTGGAGAGGCATGGATAGTTCCACATTCACAAATCAATAAATACAGCACATCAACAGAATCAAGGACAAACATCACATGATTATTTGAATAGATCCAAAAAGGAAGCCTTTGGGAAGAAGTATCCTTCATGACAAATGCCCTAAAGAAGTTAAGGATAAAAGGATCATTCCTCAACATAATAAAGCCTGTATACAGCAAACTTACATCCAAATTATACTAAATAAAACAGAAGGTATTTTCTCTAAAACCTGAAGTAATAAAAGGGTGTCAGTGCTCTTCAATCTTATTCAATAAAATGTTGAAATTCTTATCCTGAGCAACAAAGCAAGATAAAGTTTTAAAAACGGGAGGGGGGATACAAGAGGAAAAGGAAGTCATCTAATTATCCCTAATAACATACAGTATGATCCAATATTTATGAGACCCTTAGTACTCCACCAGAAAACTCTTAGAATTTATACTTAGAGCAATGTATCCAAATGTAAAATCAACATACAAAAATCAATGTCTTTTCCATATACCATGTTGAGAAACATGCTGAGGAAGAAATCATGGAAACAATCTCATTCACAATAGTTGCACTAAAATAAAATAAATAGGCATAACCTTAATCAAAGAAGTGAAAGAGATCTACAATGAAAAATCAGAATTCCAGCAGAAATAAATTAGAGATAGAAGAAGATAGAAATACCTCCTATATTCATGGGTTAGCATAATTAATGTTAGGAACATTATTAAATCTATAGATTGAATATACAGGTTGAATATAATCTCCACATAATCTCTAATGACATTTTTCACAGAATTTGAAAATAATCTCAAAATTTATATAACCATAAAACACCTGAATAGCCAATACCTGAGTAAAAGGAGTAGTGTTATATCTTATTTTAAGTATGCTACCAAGCCATAGTAACATAAAGAGAATGGTACCAGCATGACAGACATATAAACAAACAGAATAAAGGAACCATTAATTAACTTACACTGCTACAGCCATCTGATTCTCAAGAGTGATGCCAATACCATACATTGGAGAAAATAGATTCTTCAAAAAATTATATCGGGGAGAATAGATATCCACATGTGGAAAAAAATGAAACTAGACCCTTATCTATCATCCTGCACAAAATTCAGTTCAAAACAGACCAAACACATCAGTGTTAGACACGAAGTATTCAAAGTGCTACAGGAGAACATTTCAAAGCAGAAGCATAATGAATGAGTTTCTGAGTAAGGCTCCAATAGCTCAGGAAATAATAGTGAGAGTTTACAAGTGAAATTAAAAGGTTTCTACACACCAAAGGAAACTATCAACAGAGCGAAGAGACAGCCTACAAAATGAGAGAAAACATTTGCCAGATATTCATCTAACAAGGGATTAATATCCAAAATATATTTTAACATCAAAATTAAATGCCAGGAAAACAAATAATCTAAGCAATAAATACATGTATCACTTGTTTTTCTCATATATGATGTCTATATATTTTTAAATACATGAAATTAGAAGGGTATTAATTGGGAATATTAAGAGAGCCAATGGAATGGGGAAAAGGTGTATTAGTGCATTATATACCTGTATGAAATTTTTATAGTGAAACTCATCATTTTGTACAATTATGACACACTATAAAGGAAGACTGGTGTTTTAATAAATAAATGTTTTATAAAAATATAAAAGTAAAAGAACTATTTGGATGGACAATAATAGGAGGGATAGGAACAAAAGAAGGAAATGGAAATGAATATGATCAAAGTACATTGTATACATGTATATAAAAATGAAACACATTATTTTATATAACCAATATATTGTGTATTAAATAAATAGCCTCAGGATTGGTACATAGTAAATATAGTGACCATGAAACATTATTACTATTTCTACTGTTTTACTCTGTTGATCAAACATCCCCAATATTTTTTATTGAACTAAAATATTGTTTACCTGATACCCAAAGCTATGCAAATGTAAACCCAAACTAGTATAAAGAAGATGGATTGCTTTGAACAAGTTATTTCTTCACCTTTATAGTGAGGAAATGGGCAGATTAAATTGTCTCAACTGTCTTTTAAAGGCCATATGGTTTAACCTTTCTAATCACCTGACCTCTTTTATCCAAATGAACGATGCACAGTTTCCTGAAAAGATTTTACTCTTTCCAGTATTCTTTGATCGTGCCATTTACTCCACTGGAAACGCCTTTTTCACTACCATTCCTTCAAGATGAAACTGAAGCGCCTTATCAACTCTGCCAAGCCTACAGTCACAATAGATAACTCTGTTGTCTGAATATCCAAAGATAACATTTCCTTGGCTCCTGTGATATTATCACATTGCATCTTATATATGAAGATGTCTTACACATCCCATTGCAGGGATGGTATCTTTTCCAGCAATGTATTCAATGTACTTAGTCCATTGCAGTAAGATCCTACACTGAAGGATAGTACAATGTTTACTACAATAATGACTAAATGCAGAAAGCCCTTACTTACCTGTGATACCCAAGTTTCACTATGTGATAAAATCAGCCTATATCTACCTTATTCACTATATGGGCATGCTTTATTCCTTTGGGAATTTCTAATTGTACACTGATAGAACACAGTTTTCAAATATTTATTCTGTGAAATTTAATAGACTAGAGTACAAGAATTATAAAGGCCAGGGCAATTGAAATCTATGAAATTTAGTGGCAGAATTTGACTTAATGGCAAAATGCATAGAACAGCTGATTGTGGGGGTGCCCATCTCCAATTAATACATCTATAATATATTCCCCACACCTAAAGCTCAAGGAATATTATGGAAGAGAGGGAGGAAATATTGTAAGAGCCAGAGAACCAGGACACCTACTGTAAGATTCTGTCTTCTATATATATGACAGGGAGGTTGTACCCATGAAATCTCAACAATAGGGTTGCCTAAACAATACCCGAACAATGCCAACACCAGTTAGTGTATCAATGTGGATGTGGGAAATCTTACAAGATGAAGAACTACAGACAATTAATGGGTGCTGAGAATGGGAGAATCAGTCTTCCTTAGGGATGAGCCTCCTAATTGTTTATCTAATCCCAAGTGGTCAACCATAAACACATGTACTTAGAGCAACACTAAAAGGACGCAACTGGTTGTATTTATATACATACATACATACATACATACATACATACATACATACATATGAATGTAGCAATGACAAAGAAACAAGATCCTATTAATTTGAAAATGAGTGGGGATGAGGGACATAAGACAGTTGAAAGAATGGGAAAATTATCTAAATAACTCAGATATGAAATTCTTTAAAAATTAATCAAAAGAGAGTAATAGATGGATATGATCAATTTACACTACATATATTTATGACAATGTCATAGTAAAGCCTGCTAGATGGTATAGTTAATATAGCTACTATAACATCCTAAACCTTTAACAAGCCCTATGTAACCTTTTACCATATTACCTAGATTTAAAATAAAGTCTCCCAAGTTAAAAAACAAAAAAAAACAAAAAAAACAAAAAACAGTTGACCAAATGAAATGGGCATCAAGTCCCATGTGTTCCAGGAAGACAGGAACTTTGTGTTCCTGTAATATGCCTCTTTGCCTGTAATAATATATTAAAATGTCAAAAGACTTAATTTGATTAAGTGTCCCCCTCTACACACCGGGGAAGTGAGGCTAAAGTTACACAGGTCAAGTGTACAAAACCACAAACTTCTCTACTCCACCTGCCAGTTTGTCAGGTGCAGACTCTCAGAAATTACACCATTCTTCCTTAGTTGTCAAGTAAAAGTTGCATATGATGATTATGAATGACATCATATTTTCTGTATCCATTCATTCATTTACTCCATATCATGATGACTATAAATAATACTGTGTCATTTTTTTCAATGCTGTAACAAAAATACCTGACAAGAAGTAACCTAAGGATGAAAGGGATTATTTCAGCCCATAGTTTGTGGGAATTAAATCCATCATGAGAGGGTCTAGACATGGTGGCAGAAGTGAAAGGCAGATGATCATAGCCAAGAAACAGAGAGGCAAGAATATTGGTCCATAAATCTCCTTCTTTATACTCAAAGAGCCAAATCCATGGAACTGTCACCCTTATTTAGGGTCAGTCTTTTACATCAATTGATCTCAATATAAAAATTCCATCACAGACATGTCTAGAAATTTGTCATCTAGGTGATAGTAAATCCTGTTGAGCTGATTCACCATCATTTGCTGCAATTAACATTAAAGATTTCTCTTCCACGTATTAATTTAATTTCCTTTGGGTTATGTATAATAATGCTCAATTTATAACAACTCTAGGTTTTTTAATTTTAGGAATCTTCATACCAGTTTCCATAGTGGCTGAAATAACTGATATTTTCACCAATAGTGTACAAGTGTCCCCTTCTCTCCACAGCCTCACAATACTCAATTCCTTTTTTGTAAGTAAAACTTTATTGAAATATTTTAGGCAGGACAACAAATGATACCAAATATGCCTTCCCTAAGAAAAGGCTGTTAGACATATCTTTTGGCTAATAAGAATAGCTTGATACATAAAGTGAGAACACCTTTGAACCAAATATTGAACTCATGTTTTCAGAATCAGAAATTATAACATCTACATATATGTTGGATAATAACTTCATACAAGATGTAGAGTTTGCAAACACTTTCTCCTGTTCTATAGGTTGTCACACTATTATTTTATTTTGCAGTGAAATAGCTTTTATGGTTTACACAGTCATATGTTTTTACTTTTGTCTCTCTCTATATGTGTGTGGTATATACATGTGTGTACATGTGTGTGGGTGCACATGCATTTGTGTGTACTTGTGTGTGGAGGCCAGAGATCAATGTTGGGTGTCTTTTCCAACAGTTTATTTTTTTGAGACAGACTTTCTCGCTGAACTTGGAGGTTGCCAATTGGCTAGACTGGCTAGCCAACAAGTCCCAGGGACCCTCTTGAGGCTATTACCATAGCACTGGTATTACAGATGTGTACTGCCACACCCAGCTTTTTATATAATTCTAGGGATTAAACTTGGGTCATCATATTTGTGTGGTAAGCACTTTATCAACTAGGCCATCTTCCCAGACCATATATACACACATACATATATATATATATATATATATATATATATATATATATATATATATCATTACATAAAAGTAATGTTCTTTTCTCAAAATAAGTTCTTAAAAGGTGTATATTACTTTGGGGTTGTCACAGAGATGACTTAAAAAATAATATTCAGACTCCCTCCCCTGGGCTCTACACTAGGGACCACAACCCCTGGCAGTTGTACCAGAGGTCAGAGAAGTCCTAGGGACCCCAGGGAAGACACTGCCACCACCCACTAAACCCTTTTTAGCCTGTCCGACAACCCCAGACTACACTCCCCATCCCTGGGTCCCATATCCCAGCCTACTACTTTGGAAGAAGTCTTTGGCTTTACCAGACACTAGGCAAGATCAAGGAACCCCAGGAAAGACACCATCTACAGCCAACTAACACTCTTTAAAACCAGCATAACAACTTCAAATTGTACACACTGCCCCATTCCCCAACCCCAGAAACTAGATATCAACAAACCAAATAACCTAATTAAAAAATGGGGTGCAGATCTAAACAGAATTCTCAACAGAAAAATCTCAAATGCCCAAGAAAGTCTTAAGGGGATTTTCAACATCCTTAGCCATGAGGGAAATACATATCAAAACAACTCTGAGATTCCATCTTACACCTGTCAGAATGGCTAAGATCAAAAACACAAGCTGTCAGGGACCAAGCATGGACCATGGAAAAGTACTAGCTAGGCCAGAAAACAAGGCCCTGCCCCAAACCAGATGCCCCCAAAGATAAAGAACAGGTCAGGCAGGTCAGGTAGCATAGCAACAGAACAATGGGCCCTGACCAGCAACCTTATCACCTAGCAAGCCTCATGACTTGCACATCCCACTTCCCTCCTCAACTGCACCCCTTCCCTCCTTCCTGCCCCTTCCCCCTCCCATGCTATATAAGCTTTACTGAGGAGAATAAAATTTGCAGCTTGATCAGAATACTGTCTTGCTGTCGTCCATTCGTGTCTCCCCTTCCCTTTCATTCTCTCCCGCAGGTGGGTCGCCCCTGTTGACACCCCGCTGGCCGGGGTAACTGGCGCCCAACGTGAGGCTCGACCCTCACCTCGTTGGGAGTTGAATGTCCTTCTCCAGGAAAGTCCAGACATCTGGTGGAGATATTTTTGCTGATCGTCCGTTGAGACTGCCCTACTCGACGCCCTTTCTTGACGATCGGGAGGAGAGTGAGAAGCACGAGGTTAGTCTAAACTTAGGCTTAACCATGGGACAGGGAAGTTCTTCCCATGACCTTTTCCTTAAGGGCATTAAAGAGGCCCTCAAGACAGGAGGGATAAGGGTTCGTAAAAAAAGACCTCAACAAATTCTTTAGTCACTTAGAGGACTGTTGTCCCTGGTTTCCCCAAGAAGGGACGATTGATGTTAATGATATCCTAAAGGTTTATTAAAAAAAAAAAAAAAGAGGAAGGAAAGATTTAGGAGACCCCTAAAAGCAGTCAACCTTATTTAATTGATTTACCATCAGATTAAGATAGGCAGCAGGGTGTCTAACTCCTCCCTTTAGGGAGAAACCTGCCGTTACTTCATTCAGGGTCTTACAAGGAGGTAACACAATATTATCACACTAGAAGACCTCCTGAGAGTTTATACTAGAGCTATGAAGTTCACTATGTTCTCCACAGTAGCAGCAGTGTCCTGCTACAAACAGTCTTTTTTGCTAAAACTATTGGAATCTAAGGGCTAACTTGAGCCCTAAACTTGCCCTGCAGCTAACTAGGAGCTCGATCCAGCAGCCTTCATTTAAATAACTATGCAAGCCTCACAGCCAGAGCCAGTTTAAAAACAAATGGCAACTTCTAGCTCTCCTAAAAAAAAGTGTCCTTTTCTCTCTTTCCTCTTTCTGGGTTGACTTTTAAGTTCTTGGTAATTTACGAAAATCTTGGCCAAGTACAAGAACTTCAGTTAACTCATGGCAAAAACAGGTCCTGGTTAGGGGACGCCCTACTACGACCTCTATGGATTCATCAGACCCCCGAAGACGTTTGGGGGTTGGAATCCTAAACATCTGCCTTCTTCCCTCTGAACCTATCTGCTATCTGCATCTCAGCTCACTTCTGCCTGTGAGTCGTCTCCACCCTTCTCCTCACCTTGCCATTTCCAGTGGCTATCTGGCTTGATACAGACTGGGTGCAGCTGCTACAAAAAAAAATCCTCCCCTGTTTTACTGTTGTACTGTGCTTATCTCATTTCATGATACGCTTTAAAAGATTTATTAAATTGTTACTCTCCTTATATACTATATTTTAAATAAGAGTTCCTGTTTCTATATTAAAATAACTTCAGTACAAACTTAATATTTTTAAGGCTAAAGCTGACAGGTGTAAAACCTAAGTTCTAAGTTTATAAAGACAACTAACTTATAAATTGTTAAAAATAAGTTTACTTTAATTAAAGCTAATTAAAAATAAAACTTGTTGATTGATTGGCTGACCTAAACTGTAAACTGTTAAGGATAAGTTGTACTTAAGCTATAAGCTATTAGAGATAATTATTAAGATACAAATTAAAGCTTGATAGTGTTATGATCAAATTCTCTAATGTATACAAAATCATATTTATATACATGCTAAGTATGCTAAATTTCATATAATCAATTCATTACTTAGCCCCCTAGCATTTAAAATGTTTAACCTTTGGACAAAACTGCCATACCCCTTATTGCCAGGGTTTTGTTCAAACTATGCATTGAGATCATTTAGATTATATCCCCATTTACCAGGCCTAAAAGATAATTTGCCTTGCCATCCAAATTCATAGAAAAGGTAGCTTGCCAAACAGATTTCAAAATAAACTTTGACTGTTCCTTTGTTTAAAGGAATTCACCACATTGGCTGCTCTCAGTAATCAATAACCTATATCTCCTGATAAATTAAATACAAAAATGCTTTTAGATGTATGTAATACAAGTAATTGGGATAGAGAAATATAACATATAAACATCTAGATATATTATAAATGATACATAAATCTCAATAAGTAACCTAAAGATATTGAGGATGTATGCCTAAGTTAGATCTATGGATAAAGTTTTTATTGAGGTCTAAGATAGATATATAGGCTTTAGAAATAAACTTATGTATACCTTAATACAAGAGTCTATGGACCTCCTCAGAAGGGACACTGGGGCTAATTATAGGCCGTAGCTCCTCGGCTGTACAAGGTTGCCCTAGGGATGTGCGATTCTGACTTTACTGGAGAGATTAAGATCATTGTACAATTCAGATTCATACAGGGCAGTGTCTAAGGGAGCTGCTGGTGTGGATTCTAGTGATATGGCCTTCTGGGTTCAGGAAATTATACAGGGAAAGAAGATAATTGGCTTGCTAGTCATAAACATAGATGTTTCTTATATTTCAAAAAAAAAAGATTGGCCAAGTACTTAAGACGACTGTTACTTCTTCGTCTCCTACAGGCCTAGGTCAAGCTAATAATGTAGCCAAAAGGTCAGGAAAATCTAATGCTCCTATCTGTATCAAACAATGGCTTTTGAATACTGAGAGAACTGTAACTGTAACCTGTCTGGTGGAGGATAAACTTAAAAATAGGGCATATAAAGCCTCCCACCAGCCCTTAAATCACCCCAATATCTTTTTATTTAGGAAAATCAGGCTTATAGACTGTTATAGGTCCTTAGGAAATTAAATAAAATTTATTAAGGCCAAGAAAAATCTCATAGCCTGGCTAGCCATCTCCCACAGCCATCCCCAGAAATCATAAAAAAAAATAATCGTCATAGATGTACAAGATTGCTTCTTTGCCATACCTCCTCAACCTAAAGATTGTCAGCATTTCACTTTTACCTTGCCTATTCACCCTGCCATGATGGAGGCCAAAGCTGACATACAGAGCAAAAAATATGAGTTCTGTTTATCCAGGACTCATTTATTGAACAGAGTTCCTCATTATATATACAGATTAACTATCAAAACTAACTGTCAATTATAGCTTCCTTATAGTCCCCCAACCTATATATATGTATATATGTATATGTATATATATATACATATCTTACAATACATTTGTTGTACAGAGGATATTATATTTTTATCAAACTATAAAACTTGTGAGTCTATAGATTGGCAGATAGTTCTACAGGATATACTGGCATCCTTTTCTCATGTCTGTCCAACAATTAACAAATTCTCTCCCTATAGAAGCTTACCCACGAGGCTTACGTCCTTACGATTTATCGTTATAAAATAAAAAATAATACACCATTTATTTCACTGCTTTTCAATTTTAGGAATGCCTAGAGCTCATATATAGACAACAGCCTTACATATACTTCAAGAGCTCTTAAGAATTGGTGCTTAATTTTTCATATCCCCCACCACAGCTATTCCTCATCACCACCAGGCCAAGCCACAAAGTTACACCTAAGCCTCTATGATCTCCTCACTGGTATTTAAAAAGGTCCTGATGTTTTCATAATGTCAGGAGGAGGATACATGTCTTTATAGGACACTGACCCACATTTATGAATCCTGGATCACCTGGTCAAACACCATATACTAGGCAGCTGCAGGACAAAGGCGCTCTAAAGCTGCCAGTCTAAATACAGGTTGTTATTTACCTCTAGATTCTTAAATATCTTAAATATAAGTAAATTGATACAATTCCAGATCTTTTTAAAGAACTGTTCATCAATGATATCAAAACTTATAGAAATATGATTAGAACTAATAATTCTGTTCTAAATATATTTTATTAATTTTTGTCAAAAGATATATGAGACTTGAGAGATATATAAATGACACATTTCAGATTTCATTCTCTGGCTATCCTGATGTTTTGTTGAGGCTCCAAGGACTCATAATTTTGATCTGATAAAGTTCACCACTGTTATATTGCTAACATGTCTAAGATTTTGTCTATTAAAAAGGTTCTTATAAGCTTCAGGAGATCATGCCGGTGGTGATGGCGCGCGATCAACATTTGCCAATGCCCACAAGCCAAGAAGGACTGGGAGGAATACAACCTGACTGCAGTTTAAATCTCCCACTTACAAATTTTCTTTTTCTTCTCTGAGGGTGGGGTCAGATTGCCCACAATTACAAAATTTATTGGAGGGAGGA
Organism: Peromyscus melanophrys; assembly: GCA_902168415.1. Classification (NCBI taxonomy): domain Eukaryota; kingdom Metazoa; phylum Chordata; class Mammalia; order Rodentia; family Cricetidae; genus Peromyscus; species Peromyscus melanophrys. The sequence goes on along the minus strand of CABHPR010129715.1, from coordinate 16,811 downwards.
AAGCGTAGGATGCCCCAACCCATGACTGCGGTCACTCTGGCTGTCCTCCTGGGGGTCAGGGCTGCAGGGGCCAGTACGGGCATAGCTTCCCTAGTTTTATCAGCATTATTCAGAGCTTAGAATTTCCATAGATGAAGATATAGCGCAGCTTGAGCGAGGCATTTCCGCCCTTGAATCCTCCCTCACCTCCCTTTCAGAGGTGGTCCTCCAAAACCGCCGAGGGCTCGACCTCCTCTTTTTACAGCAAGGAGGTCTCTGTGCCACTCTTAAGGAAGAGTGCTGCTTTTATACTGATCACACAGGAGTAGCAAGGGATAGCATGGCCAAGGTCCGGGAAGGCTTAGAGAAGCACAAAAAAGAAAGAGATCAAGAGCTAGGCTGGTTCCAAAATTGGTTCTCTGCATCTCCCTGGCTAACCACCCTCCTGCCGTCCCTTCTGGGACCCTTGCTTGGCCTCATTCTTGTCTTGACATTCGGCCCTTGGGCCTTGTCTCGACTAACTCGATTTGTGCATGGTCAGCTGGCCGAACTTCAGGCAAAACAAATTCAGGTTCATTACCATTGCGTCGACCTCCATGATCGTGGTCTCGATGAACCAGATAAAGACTCCATATCAGCACAGGCCCCTCTGCCCAGGGGAGGATGCACCTGTGCCTGGGAGCTGGCGCCCACTGCATAGGGGATTGAGGGTGCAGCCGGGACTGCAGAAGGTAGGGAGACTAAAGTGCTCCACCATCCTGGGTACCTTGGATGACATGCTCTATTGCATGGCGGTTATGCAGACCCTATGCCCTCCCGGATTCAAACCTGCCCCCTGTAAAAAATTGCATCGTTCCAGCTTCCTTCAGGGCATGTGGGGACGCCTACATGGACCGACCGTTAACAATGGAACTTATCAGGGATAGAGCCTCTGTCACCCCTCCCCCATCACGACAAAAACAGTTGGGCCTCCTTTCTTTGTTTTGATATACGTATAGAAAGGGGAGATGTCAGGGACCAACCATGGACCATAGAAAAGTACTAGCTAGGCCAGAGAACAAGCCCCTGCCCCAAACCAGATGCCCCCAAAGATAAAGAACAGGTCAGGCAGGTCAGGTAGCATAGCAACAGAACAATGGGCCCTGACCAGCAACCTTATCACCTAGCAAGCCTCATGACTTGCACATCCCACGTCCCCCCTCAACTGCACCCCTTCCCTCCTTCCTGCCCCCTCCCCCTCCTATGCTATATAAGCCTTGCTGAGGAGAATAAAATTTGCAGCTTGATCAGAATACTGTCTTGCTGTCGTCCATTCGTGTCTCCCCTTCCCTTTCATTCTCTCCCACAGGTGGGTCGCCCCTGTTGACACCCCACTGGCCGGGGCAACAAGCAACAGCTCATGTTGGAGAGGATGTGGAGCAAGGGGAACACTCCTCCATTGCTGGTGGGAGTGCAACTTGTTCAGCCACTTTGAAAGTCAGTGTGGTGGTTCCTCAGAAAACTGGAAATCAACCTACCACAAGACCCAACTATATGGCTCTTGGGCATATACCCAAAGGATGTTCAATCATACCACAAGGACACTTGCTCAACCACATTCATAGCAGTTTTATTTGTAATAGCCAGAACCTGGAAACAACATAGATGTTCCTCTGCCACGGAATGGATAAAGAAAATGTGATACATTTACACAATGGAGTGTTACTCAACTGTTAAAACAAGGACACTAGGAAATTTGCAGGCAAATGGATGAAACTAGAAAAATCACCCTAAGTGAGGTAACCCAGACTGATAAAGACATACATGGTATCTACTCACTCATAAGTGGATATTAGCTATAAAAATGAAGGATAACTATGCTACAATTAACAGACCCAGAGAGACTAAGTAACAAGGAGAGTTCACAGGGGGACACCCAGATCTCCCTGGGAAGCAGAAATAGAAGAGATTTCATGAGTGGACTAAGTACAGGTGAAGATGGGAACATGAGTGATCAGGTTGTGGGGCACATGTAGATGAATTTCTAAATGGTCTTATTAAATAAAAAACACGGAGCCAAATATAGGAGTGAAAGCCTTAGAAATCAGGGAAATAAGAAGAGCTACCAGCCAACCTTACCTCACCAGCTCTGCAGCTTCCAAATGCGCTACTTCCTGCCTTACCCATGCTTTTTTTGCCTTGCTGTTCTGCCCTCTCATTGACTATCTTAGCCCAGCTACCTCACTTCCTTGTCACTGCCTGTCTGTACAGACCTCCAGTTCTCTATGGTTGGTACTGGGATTAAAGGCATTTGTCACCAGCCTTGGCTCTTTTCCCTAGTGTGACCTTGAACACACAGAGACCCTGTCTGCTAAGTGATAGGATTAAAGCCATGTGCTACCACTGCCTGACTTCTATGTTTACTTAAAATGGCTTGCTACTTCCTCTGATCTCTAGGTAAACTTTATTAAAGCACAAATAAAATATCACCACAGGCACGAAGGAGGAGAGTGCTGAGAGGGACTCCTGGGGGTATTTTGGGTCAGGTGGAAACCTGGCATGGGGGAATCTCCCAGGAGTCTATGGGGAGAACCCCAGCTTAGACTCTTAGTAATAGTGGATAAGTAGCCTTAACTGGCTGATTCCTGTGACCAGATTGTTGCCTGGCCCAATTATCATCAAAGAGGCTTCATCCAGCAATTGATGGAGGAAGATGCAGACACCCACAGCCAAACATTAGGTAGAGTTCGGGAATCCTGCAGAGGAGGAGGAAAAAGGAGTATAGAGCTAGAGGAGTCAAGGACACCACAGGAAAGCTCACATAATCAACTAATCTGGGCTCATAGGGGTTCACAGAGACTGAACCTACAACCCAGGGAGCCTGCATGATACTGACCTAGGCACTCTGCATATATGTTACAGTTGTGTATCTTGATCCTTTTATGGAATTCCTAACAGTGGGAACAGGGACTGTTTCTAACTCTTTTATTGGCTTTTGGGACCCTACTCCTCATACTGGGTTGCCTTGCCCAGCCCGAATACATGGGGAGGTGCTTAGTCTTATTGCAAGTTGATATGCCATGCTTTATTGATACTCATAGGAGACCTGCCCTTTCCTGGATGGAGACAGAAGAGGAGAGGTTTTGGTGGGGGGGGGTGGCAATGGGGGAGAGGGACTGGGAGAGGAGGATGGGGGAGGCTACAGCCAGGATGTAAAATAAATAGATGAATAAAAAATAAGTAAAATAAAATAAAAATTTCAATAATAATGATAATAATAATAATAACATTAAAAGAAAACCTGCACGAGAAAGAGTGTTGTGCAACAATTTCTTCCTTGAGGGAAGAGGAGGTTCATGAAATTCAGGAAGAAAATAATCCTACAAGTCCCTGGAAAATTAAAACTTTGAAGATTCACAACTCCACTCCCCAAGGTTATAGCTCTGGGGAAGGAGATACAGCTGGGGGAAGGAGACTATTGGACTGGCCAAGATGCCTACTCATTATCCAGAGAGCTCCAGGCATGAAACTTTCCTGAGTTTTCACCAAGGTTGGGATGATCTTTTTGGTGATGCAGCTTCCTTTGAGCTATCCCTGCTTGTTTGGGTTTTTTATTTTATCTTATTTTTTGCAAAGACAATATTTTTTATTAATTTATCTATTTATTTTACATCCAAACCACAGGCACCCCTCCCTTCTCTCCTCCCACTCCCTCCCCCAACCTCCCCTCCACAGTCCCTTAATGCACCCCTCCTCCTTAATCGCTCAGAAAGGGGCAGACCTTCCACCGGCATCAGCAAATCATGGCATATCAAGCTGCCATGAGACCAAGCACCTCTCCGTATATTCAGGCTGGGCAAGGCAACCCAGCACGAGAAATAGGTTCCAGTTCTTGAAAGTAACCCCTCACCTACACTCTTAGCCAGAACCTGAAAACAACCTAGATGCACCTCAACCTAAGAATAAATAAAGAAAATGGGGTACATTTACACAATGAAGTATTGCTCACCTGTTAATAAACAATGACATTTTGTAAGTAACCACAATAAACTCATTGCTTCCCCAAGTTGGACTTTGGTGGAATCATTCACATTGATCTGTGGTGGCTTCTAATTCCCTAACTGGGGAGAGTAGATATTTGTTCACATCTGCCCCCCAGGAAGTTACATACAAGAAAAGAACCAAACCAATTGCTTTAGAAAGCTAAACACAAATTCTCAAACCAAGATATGTTCAATGGGTAGCATAAAAAGAACAAAAGCAAAAATTCAAATGAAAACATGAGTTGTAAATAGAGTTAAGAGGTAAAACGAAGACAGCAAACTAAAGCAAAATAAAAGTCAGGCCCTACGACTGTGGAATAAAAGATGAGTAAAAGAAAAGAATATTGGTTGGTGGTAGCCCTAATCAAATTGGACAGACTTGTTGGTGCAAAAAAAATGGATCATGGAGTTTGTTTCCTGACTGATTTGGGATCCAGGAGAAAGGAAAAGCATGCTCCTATGTTAAGGTACCAATCAAAGCAGAAAGAGACAGCATATAGAGGAGCTGACATGACAGCTCCAGAAGTGAGCAGCAGGATCCAGTTGTTGAAGCAGAGAAATAGTCCCTGCCCTGCTGCCTTTACTGCTGAGTTCAACAAGACTGGGGACAGCAGCTTCAGCACAGCTTTGAAAGCTGCTAGTTTCTGTGGCACCTGGGAGGAAGTAGAAATGGTCATCAGGGTGACACATGGAATCTAGCTGCAGAAGGTGCTGAGCCTGGCAGAATGCATATGCCTCAAGGTGCTAGAAACAGCAAGAAAGGGAAAGGTGGTATTTGACTGAAAAGAACTAGGATTTCTCAGAGTTTTTTAAATGTCAAAGGCTGTGAAATGTGTCTGGATCAAGAAAAGGCTCTAGTGTGTGATTTTCTTCTCAAACTCTTGAAGAGAAATGAAATGCCAGATGTATTGTGGAAATTGAACAAGATACCACATAGGGATGGGTGGGGAAGGGAATAAATTGAAGTGAGAGTGAGCAAGGAAAGGCTGCCTTTTATGTGGCCTGTCACACTTCTCTCATGGAAACTGATGATATCATTTTTGAGAGAAGAAGAGTATATAAAGATGAAAGGGGGGATGGGTTAAATATAGCTGGATACATAATGTTCAGATAAAACCACTCTGTCAATATTCAGAGAAAGCCAGGAAAACAGAAATAAGACAAAGTTAAGTTATAAATCTAGAAGCCAAAGGGAAATAAGCTAGGAGCAAAATTCTGTAAGTGGTATGAATTCTTGGCATTCTTTCTGTAGGAAAAAAATAAAGCACAGAAAGAATTTGAGGGAAGAAAACAAATCTCAGCAGAAAAAGAGTTTGAAAGTTATAAAAATAAAAGAGTTGTATATCCTAATGAGTGCCATTGAGGTAGCTGTCTAGAATAGGAAGCTCACATTTCAGTTGCTTACACGAAGGTAGGGTGGGTACAGCAAGACAAACAGCTTACTCGTCAGAAAACTATCGACTTGCATCTCAGTCATGAAACATACTAGCTAGATGGCATAATAGAAATTATCTCATCTCTCTGAGATCTGGTTTCTTCATGTATAAATAGAGAATAATAATGGTATCTTCAACAGAGGACTATAGGAAGACTACCCTCTCTTGTCCTCCTCCCATTCTCACTGATCCCCGTCCTGTTCCCAACTAATTCTCCTTCTATTAGCATAACTGTGGGGTGTGTGGGCTCATGTGTGTGCATGCGAATGTGTGCATATGTGCCTATGTGTGCGAGTATGTGGTGTGTGTGTGTGTGTGTGTGTGTGTGTGTGTGTGTGTGTGTGTATACCGATGAATTTCATTACAGTTGCTAACATGAGCATGAATTTGTTTCCAGTAGTATATGTGCTTTACCAGTAGCTGGATCACTTAATAAACTATCTTTCACTCCCCCATTTACCATTAACTGTCTACAAATCCTCAAAGACAGGTAAAACTTTATGAGTTCCCTCCTTTTTCCATGATAGAGTGTTGGCAGGTCCAAACTTGTATAGATCCTGTGAAGGTAATTGTAGCTCCTGTGAGATCAAACAGCTACATGTCTGGCAGCATGACACACTGCTGTCTTTCTCTGTTTCTTACATTCTTCCTGCATCTTTTTCCAAGATATTCCCTAAACCATAGAGGGAGTGATATAGATGTCCTATTTATAGCTAAACATTCACCTGTCATTTATGCTCAGTATTTTGACCACTTATGAATCTCTGCAGTCAGTATTGGCCACTGAAAAAAAAGAAATTTCTTTAACTACAGCTTATAAGAGCACTAATCTGAGGATATAAACATAGTTAGAAGGCAATTGAATGGGCACAACAAGTCTATTTAGCAAAACAACAGTAATAGCTTCCTCACTATGGCCTATGACCTCCCCAGTCATCAGCTTCTGACGAGCTTTTCTGTATCAGACAGTTAGTTCCACCCATAAAAGAATTACTACCATTGTGCCAGTGGCCTGTCACTTTTGTTGCATCTTGTCTGGTGAGTCTGTTTTGATACACACAGGTCTACAGCTGAGTAAGATTGTTAATGACATTACTCCCCCAGAAATCTGCATAGCACTTCTGGCCAGCACATGCAAAGTTTCCAGTCAATTCCAGCTTGATTTCTCTATGTCCTCAGACCAACATGTATGGCATATTCAGCAAAAATAAAAGCTCACCAGGTTTCTCTTGTAGTTTTTTGCATGTAGTTCAATAAAAACTTCACCTTGTGTAAATTTTAGTAACTATCGCCACCATAGTAAAGTTACAGAACTACTGGTTGGGCATTTTTGTAACAATATATCATGTTTGCTTCTCAGAGGAAAAGTCTGAATACCAGCATTATACTATATTTTTCATTTTAAAAATATTTTTCTGTGGGCAGATGATTTATATGAAGAACAATACACATACACACATGCACACATCCATCCACACACACACATGCACACACACATGCACACACACACACACACACACACACACACACTATATATATATTGTCCAGGTGTTAGAAACCACAGGTAGAAAATTCATAATAGAAGTACCTTCATTAAGAGCCTGTCTTTATGGTCTTTCAAGTCATGTTCCTCATCTAGAAATCCTATAGCAACAAGACAAACTTAATTTGCCACCTAATGTGGCAGATGGAAGAAATATCAAAGGGATTTTGGCATAGAAGATGCTGTAGACTGTTACTAGTCATTGTGTTGTCAAGTATCTTGGTGTAAAATGCAGGATCTCAGGCAACACTCAGGACAAAAGAATCTGAATCTGCAATCATCTTGGTGATCCATATACATGTTAAAGCTTAAGACGCTTTATTCTTGAGACATGTTACAATGAAAGACAGTACAATTCTATAATCTCAGCTACATGGGAGGCTAAGGCAGGAAGACCACAACTGAAGGCCTGCCAAGGCTACAGAATGAGGTCAAAGACAATTGCCTAGGGAACTTAGTGATGCTGTCTCAAAATATAAATAAATACATAAATAAATGCATTTATTTTACATATCGACATAGTTTCCCCTCCTTCATCTCCTCCCATTCCCTCCCTGCCCCTCCCCTGCCTCCCATCTACCCCCTATCCGCTTATCCATGGCCATTCAGAAAGGGGAGTCAACAACACATGGCACATCAAGTTAAGTAGGACCAAGTTTCTCCCCCTGTATCAAGGCTGAGCAAGGCAACCCAGCATGGGGAATAGGTTCCCAAAAGCCAGCTCAAGGCCGGGGACAGGTCCTGATCCCACTGCTAGGAGCCCCACAAACAGACTAAACTACCCAATTATCACCTGCATGCCATGGGCCTAGGTTGGTCCCATGCAGCCTCCCTAGCTGTTGGTCTAGAGTCCATGAGCTCCCACCAGCTCAGGTCAGCTGTCTCTGTGGGCTTCCTGTCATGAGCTTGACCCCCTGCCCCAGCTTGTACAATCCCTCTTCCATCTCTTCAACCGGACTATGGGAGCTCGGCCCAGTGTTTGACTATGGGTCTCTGCATCTGCTTCCAACAGTTATTGAATGAAGGCTCTGTGATGACAATTAGGGTAGTCACCAATCTGATTACAGTAGATGGCCAATTCAGGCACCCTCTCCACTACTGTTAGGAGTCTTAGCTGGGGTCATCTTTGTGGATTCCTGGGAGTTTCCCTGGCACCAAGTTTCTCCCTAACCCCAAATTGCCACCCCCATCAAGACATGTCTTTCATTACTCTCCCCCTCCATCCCACCCCCAACCCACCCAACCTAATCCCTCATGTTCCCACCCACCCCCCAGTTTACCCAAAAGATCTCTTCTATTTCCCCTTCCCAGGGAAATCCATGTGTCCTTTTTTGGGCCCTTCTTATTTCCTAGCTTCTCTGGAGCTGTGGGTTGTATTCTGATTATCCTTTGCTTTACAACTAGTACCCACTTACGAGTGGGTACATACCATGTTTGCCTTTCTGGGCTTGGGTTACCTCACTCAGAATGATTTTTTTCTAGTTCCATCCATTTGCCTTCAAATTTCTTGGTGTCCATTTTTTTTTACAGCTGAGTAATACTCCATTGCGTAAATGCATCATGTTTTCTTTATCTATTCTTCAGTTGAGGGAGGGTCATCTAGGTTTTTTCCAGGCTCTGGCTATTATGAATAATGCTGCTATGAACACAGTTGAGCAAGTGTCTGTTGTATGATTGAACATCCTTTGGGTCTATGCCCAAGAGTGGTATGGCTGGGTCTTGAGGTAAATTGATTCCCAATTTTCTGAGAAACCGCCATATCAATTTCCAAAGTGGCTGTATAAGTTCGCACTCCCACCAACAGTGGAGGAGTGTTCCCCTTGTTCTACATCCTCTCCAACATAAACTATCATTAGTGTTTTTGATCTTAGCCATTCTGACAGGTGTAAGATGGTATCTCAGAGTCGTTTTGATTCACATTTCCTTGATGAGTAACGATGTTGACTAATTCCTTAAGTGTATCTTGGCCATTTAAGATTCTTCTGTTGAGAATTCTATTTAGATCTGTACCCCATTTTTAATTGGATTATTTGTTATTTTTATGTCTATTTTCTTGAGTTCTTTATATATTTTGGAGATCAGCCCTCTGTTAGATGTGGGGTTGGTGAAGATCTCTGCCTATTCTGTAGACTGCCTTTTTGTCTTATTGACTGTGTCCTTTGCCTTACAGAAGCTTCTCAGTTTCAGCAGCTCCCATTTATTAAATGTTGCTCTCAGTGTCTGTGCTACTGGTGCTATATTCAGGAAGTTGTCACTTGCACCAATGCGTTCAAGGCTACTTCCCACTTTCTCTTCTATCATGTTCAGTGTAACTGGATTTATGTTGAGGTCTTTGATCCACTTGGACTTGAGTTTTGTGTGGAACAATAGATATTGATTTATTTGCATTCTTCTACATGCTGACATCCAGTTATGCCAACATCATTTGTTGAAGACGCTTTCCTTTTTCCATTGTATGATTTTGGCTTCTTTGTCAAAAATCAGGTGTTCATAGGTGTGTGGATTAATGTCAGGGTCTTTGATTCAATTCCACTGATCCATGTGTCTGTTTTTATACCAATACCATGCTGTTTTTAATTACTATACCTCTATAGTAGTGCTTTCAGTCAGGGATGGTGATGGCTCTGGAAGTTCTGTTATTATACAGGATTGTTTTAGTTATCCTGGGTCTACCTTTCCACTTACTGAAAAAGGCAAGACCTTCTTGGCTGATCCATCTGCATTCAGGGCTACTGCCTCTGTAGCTGCTGCCACTGTTACTGCTCCTGCTGCTACTGCAGCCCCAGCCAAGGCTGAAGCCAAGGAAGATTTGGAATTGTCAGATGTGGGTATGGGATTTGGTCCCTTTGACTAACCCCTTCAAGGCAACTAACTTAGCCAAATTAAATTGAAACATGGAAATACTTACTTGTAAAAGAAAGAAAGAAAGAAAGAAAGAAAGAAAGAAAGAAAGAAAGAAAGAAA
>CABHPR010129714.1:0-24641 GCA_902168415.1 Peromyscus melanophrys | reverse complement strand
CAGATACTTCCTATCTTATACAAGAAGAAATGCAGCATGTTGAACAATTACACTACTGTCTTTTTTCATGATGCTTTTACATATTCTGAATCACTCATGTCTGCACGTGCATGTATTTAAATTGGAACTTTTAAAATGAACTTACAAAATAAATAAATAAATAAATGCAAGAAGTAAAGTTCATGTATACCTGCAAGTAATGAAAATAGCATTGAAGGGATCCTCTGAGGGAGGCACAGAAGGTGACAGGTGGTAGTGTGGATACTGGCATATCCTTTTTTTGTCCCGTGAATGGATGTAGTTCAAGTGCTACTGAAGAATTCCTTCCTAATCTGAGGTCCTTTTAGAAATAACTTCTGAATGTGGCAGAAGTGCTGGGATTCAAGTTAGCCTAGATTTGGCTTTGCTTAGTGCCTCCATTAAAGTCTTAGAAGGAAGAAGTGTGACTCTTCCTAATATAGAAAATGCTAAGCCAGGATAACAAAACTAAAAACTACTATTACCTCTTAATCTCTTGCTCATTTGAGCCTGAAAGATGAATAGAAATTATGATTAGCTACCCATTGAGGTTAGCCCTCGGGATGGCAAACAGTTATGCGAACCTGATTGTGTAGCTAGGATACATTCCCCATTTTCCTGGGAAGAACAAAGTTACAATTGCAGATAATTGGAAAGTTCTGACTTGATGAGGGTAATTAAAGCATTAGTGCCATAGAGAAACCTATTATTAAATCTCTACCCTTTATTGGCTGCATTTTCTCTGTCTTTCGGTGTTACAATAACATTTTTGAATGAGTGTTAAGTGAATACTCAGGAAAATTGGATCATTTCCTATTTATTAAAAAGACATGTCAGCATCACCAGGTTCGTACAACATTGATATTAGATAACATGTTTATGGAGTTTCAGCTGAGAATGAATAAGATTAATTTGTGTTTTCTTTTTTAGTATTCAGCAGTCACTTACAGTTTTAGTTCCCCGTGTCTGGCCATTTTTGCATCACACTATATCCTCAGTTCGAAGAGCAGCATTGGAAACTCTCTTTACATTGTTATCAACACAGGACCAGGTAAGAACTGATAATTATTTATAGCAACCTCAAAACTTCTGTAAATTAATTTTATAGAACAGATCACATCATTGCCTCATCTTTGCTATATATCAAAAAATCAGAATGCTTGGGCATAGTAGGTGTATGGTAACCATGTAAACATAAGAATATCATCAATATGGGGCTGGAGAGATGGCTCAGAGGTTAGGAGCATTGGCTGCTCTTCCAGAGGTCCTGAGTTCAGTTCCCAGCAACCACATGGTGGCTCACAACCATCTGTAATGAGATCTGGTGCCCTCTTCTGGCATGCAGGCAGAACAACACTGTATACATTAAAAAATAAATAAATCTTAAAAAAAAAATTAAAAAAAAGGGAATCTCATCAATATGGGGTCAGAAATATTTTAGAATTTTGTTTTAGTTTTATTATATCTGAACTTGGGACTAATGCTTAATACATATGAAATAATTAAATATTTAGTGAATTATTGATTGAATAATTCCTTCCTTTAGGATGAATGTTAGTCTGTGGTTGATAGGTAATTGGTAGAAACCATCCCAGGTTATAAAGGCTGCATTGAAGCACTGAAATAAAACCACTTAAAGACTGACTACTGGATTTCCAACTTGTATTCTGTTAAAAGTTACTGTCACAAGAGCATGCATTTCCAAGGATCATGTAATTCATTAGTCACGTACTGGGATTCCCACAGAGTTCCTTCAGGTCATATTAGTGTGTGAGTGGTGGGCTGATGAGTCCTGTTTACATTCCTATTTTTGAAATAATTCTGGAGATTGAAAAAAATATGTCAGGAAAATAAATACCAGTAAGGTGTTAGAGTTTTAGTCAATCACTTATTTGTTTATATATATATATATATTTTTTTTTTTTTTTTTAATTTTTATTTTATTTTTTTTTTTTGAGACAGGGTTTTGCTTTGTGGTCTTGGCTGGCCTGAAATTCATTGTGTTAACCAGGCTGGCCTCCAGCTGACAGACATTTGCTTGCCTTTGCCTCCTGAGTACTGGAATTGAAATTTGGGCCAATCACTTTCTTTTAGAGTTTGTGGGTTTGTTTTGTGGGTTTTTTGTTTGTTTGTTTGTTTTGTTTTGTTTTGATTTGTTTTGTTTTTGTCTTTATTTTTATTTTATGTGCAAGAGTCTGTGCACCACATGCATGTGTGGTAACCCTCCATGTGGGTGCTGGGAATCAAACCCAGGTCTTTTGCAACAAGAGTTCTTAAACCACTGAGCCAGCTCTCTAGCCCTCCCTTTTTTAGAGTTATTAATAATTTTATTTTAGTAGGTTTCACAGCTAAAATCTTGTTTTGAGGAAAAGGATGTCTAATGCTATAAATCCTAAACACAGGCAAAGCTTCATCAGCTTTCCTAATTCCATCTTTAAAATGAACTTTTAATATCTCTGATACATTTGATTTCTCTTTCTCAGCTGTTAAAACACACTCTTTTTTTTTTTTTTTTTTTTGGTTTTTCGAGACAGGGTTTCTCTGTGTAGCTTTGCGCCTTTCCTGGAGCTCACTTGGTAGCCCAGGCTGGCCTCGAACTCACAGAGATCCACCTGCCTGTGCCTCCTGAGTGCTGGGATTAAAGGCGTGCGCCACCAATGCCCGTCCAAAACATACTCTTATATTATGACAAAATGATTGTTTCCCAGCATCAGGACTTAGGAAACCAGAGAAATCACTTAGGACCCTGATGAATGAATTGTGAAAATTCAGATGACAAGTGTAGAAAGTAGTTTGGAGCTTGTGCTGTCCCATAGGGCAAGTGTGTTAGTCTGGGTCAAGTGCACAGACTGGTCTCAGTTTGAGTTACTCATTATAAATTGTGCAAGAAACAAAAAGAGGTGAAACGAAGACTTTCTGACCTTCTCAAGAGCAGTCTTATTTTTAGACAGTAGACACTTGCATGAGTGAACGTCTCTTATGTTGCTAACCATCTATATTCCATAAAGATGTGCTTTAATTCGAAGCATGATACTGTGTCACATTTGTGTAAATAAACATTTATAAATTTAATTTTGCATTATCCTTGTAATTTTGTCTAATTAGAATCTCTGCACAAAAGCCTTTAGGTCTCTTTTGTAATTCTAAATTGATTGGTTATGGGCTGAAAATGCAACTGGCATGGATTGTTCCTAATTTTCATTTCATTTTTGCTTTAGTGATTTTGGGCATGCCCTTAATCCTAGCACTTGGGAGGCAGAGGCAGGTAGATCTCCATGAGCTCAAGGCCAGCCTGGTCTACAAATTTAGTTCCAAGACAGCCAGAACTGTTAAACAGAGAAACCCTGTTTCAAAAAACAAAACAAAAACATGTCTTTTTTTTGTTTGAGAATTGGTCTTGCTGTATAGTCCAGTCTGGCCCTCAACTTTTTTGCCTTAGCTTCCTGAGTGTTGGCATTAGGAACATGCAGCACCATGCCCAAGCTCACCTATTTTTCAATTTATGTGCTTTCTTCTGTTTACATATTTACAAAATTATTATTTTCTTCTCTTTGGTACTTGTTTCTGCACAGTCATGGTATTATTAAAAGGAATAATTCAAGTTAACTGTTAGAACAGTTTGGAAGCACTTAGGAGGCAGGGCAGGCCGATCTCGTGAGTTCAAGGCCAACCTGGTCTATAGAACAAGTTCCAAGACAGCCAGGATGACACAGAGAAGAAACTCTGAACACAACAGTTTGGGGACCTAAAGCCTCAGTTATTTTCAAACTGCTCAGTAGCTTGTTCTGGTCTGCTATAGTAAACCACTGCATTTATCTTGATATCAAGCTGTTAAAATCTATTTCCTTATTTATACCGCAGAGTTGAGAACATTTCTCAGTCTACTCTTGTTACCCAGTTAGAACCGTGTGCACTTAGTCAGGGTATCATTGCATATGGCTTACCATTCCTACATGTTTACAGACACATTCTCAAGTCCTTTTCTAAATGTGAGCTCTCTTCCTGTTTACCTGCAGGGTAATCCTTTCTTTCAGGGAACAGGTCAAATCTTCAGTATCTCTAAGCTATTTTAATTTCTGTAACTTACTGTCATTATGTGTGTGCTGTATGTATGGACTTGCATAGGCCAGAGGACAGCATTCGATGTCTATCATTCCTTGGGCTCCATCAACCTTTCTGATCTGAGACAGGGCTCACACTGGCCTGGCATTTGCCAAAGACCTGCCTACTTTTGCCTCCCTGTCTACCCCATTTGGCTATTTTTGTTTTTATTTTTATTTTATTTTATGTGTATGGATGAGTACTTGCATGCATTTATGTGCACCTTGTGTGTCTGGTACTGGAGCTGCAAGTGCACAAATACATTTAACCACTGACCAGCTTCCCTAGCCCATTTTTTTTTTCTTTCTTTTAATGTGGGTTCTGGGTATTAAACTCTGGTTTTCATGCTTACAGGGTAAGCATTTCACTGACTGAACTGTCTCCCCAGTCCTCTGATTTTACATTCATTCATTCATTCATTCATTCATTCATGTATCTATTTGTATGTGTATGGTTGACTAGCACACAAGTAGAGGTCAGAAGGAAACTTGCAGGGGTTGATTCTCTCCTTCCACCAGGTTCTGGGGATTAAACTCTGGTCATCAAACACATTTATCTACTGAATTATCTCTCTGCAACTCCCTTTAAATCTGAACTGTTTTCTTGGGCAAAACTATTATTATATAGTGAAAACTTTATTATAAATCTGTGATCCCAGTAACATCTAATGAACTCTTAGAGTTCCTAAACCGATGCCATTTTTTTTTATTGTCTTCTTCACAGATTATCAGGTAGTTACTTATTGGTGATTCATAGTTCTCTGTAAATTCCTTACTAATATAATTCCATGATCCCTTAGCGTAATTTTTAAAAATTTTTCTTGCTTGCAGTTTTCAAATTCAAAGCTTGCCGGGCGGTGGTGGCGCATGCCTTTAATCCCAGCACTTGGGAGGCAGAGCCAGGTGGATCTCTGTGAGTTCAAGGCCACCCTGGTCTCCAAAGTGAGTTCCAGGAAAGGCGCAAAGCTACACAGAGAAACCCTGTCTCGAAAAACCAAAAAAATAAAAAATAAAAAAATAAAATTATCCCTTGCAACCTTTCTTACAGTTGTAGATGAGGGGTTGGGGATTTAGCTCAGTGGTAGAGCGCTTGCCTAGCAAGCACAAGGCTCTGGGTTCGGTCCGGAAAATTAAAAAACAAACAAACAAACAAACAAAAAAACCAAAAAAGAAACAGTTGTAGATGATGTGAGATAATATAAATGAAAGAACTTTGCAAATGTTTATTCTATACAAATATAAATAATTGTACAGAGAATAAAACAAACTTATGCCATACTTTATTATTGGAAATGATATTTAAAAGTAACAATACAGCTGGATGTGATGGTACATACCTTTAGTTCCAACACTCGGGAGGCAGAGGCAGGTGGATCTCTGAGAGGCCAGCCTGGTCTACAGAACAGGACAGCCAGGATTGTTACACAGAGAAACCCTATCCAAAAAAAAAGTAGCAATACTCTCAAATATTATTGGGATTAATTTTATGCTAGGAAATATGGAGGTGGCTACTACTATTTATATTTTGCAGATGAGAGAACTAATGAGATTAAGAAACTTCCCCAAATTCACATAGGTTACACAGCTCTTTCAGCTTTCACCTAAATTTGACACAGAAAGAAAATAAATTGTGTACCTACTGAATTGCTTTCCAGCTTCAGAATGTGAAATGAGCTTGGGTACAGAGAGAAAATGAGCCTGATGTCTGAGTTCCTGAGCACTGTGTTCTTGGGTCAGTTCCTGACACACCCAGCCGGCATTTTGAGTAATTGTGCAGTAACTTGGTGGGCAAGGTCACAGTAGCTCAGTATATCACCTCGAAGATCACTCTTCAGTTTACCCACAATTTTTCTGCTTTCTGCTGTTTTTATTATTATTTTTGTTTTGCCCATAAAATTAGAAGATTCAAAGAAAGATATGTTATTGTCAACTGTATAAAGACGTGTGTCTACCATTATCAGTGTCATAGAGAGTTGTTTTTCTTACCCTGAAAGTCACCTTTGTTGTAGCCATTTCTCATGCTCCCAGCCTCTTAGAGTCACTGCTCTTTGACTCTCTCCATAGTTTTGCATGTGTCATGTAGTTGGAGTCATCAGCATGGAACCTTTTCCTTACTTTGTAATAGGCATTCAGGTTTCCTTTGTGTTTCTCATGTCTTGATAGCTTATTTTTGTAAGGGTGTCTTACACTCCTATTGTCTTGTTGTACCCTAATTTATTCATTCACCTACTGAAAGGATACCTTGGATACTTTCAAGTTTTGGTAGTATATATAAGGCTTCTATAAAGTACAGGTTTTGTATGGATCAGTACTTCCCCTACTGTGTGCAGATATTAAGGAGCCCACATACTAGACTATGCTATAAGAATAGGTTTAATTTTGTAAGGAACTTCTAAGTTGTCTTTTAGAGTAGATGCACAATTTTGCCCTTTCATCAACAGTAAGTGCTCCACATTCTGGCCAGTGTATACTATTATCAGTGTTCCTTATTTAGGCCATTTTAACAGGTGTGTGGTGGTAGTTAGTCTCATTGTTGCAACATACCATGCGGAATATTTTCTTTTCTTTGTCTGTTATAGTGCTGTGGACTAAACCCAGGTTTCACACATGCAAGGCAAGCATTCTACCACTGAACTAGATCCTTGGAACCATCATTATCTTCCTCCTTTTTTTTTTTTTTTTTTTTTTTAAATAAAGACAGAGTCTTTCTATACAGACCTGGCTGTCCTAGAACTCAGTATGTAGACCAGGCTGACCTCAAACTCAGAGATCTGCCTGCTCTGCAAGGTGTGTGCCACAATGCCTGGCTCTCTTAGAACAGTTTTGAGAGAAAACTGAAGGAAAAGTATAGTGTTCCCATATACCTTAATCTCACACGGTATACGGCATTCCCCCACTGTAAACACCCTCTATGGGAAAATAAGGCACTCACTATTAGTGGGTTTGCATCAACTGAGGTTTATAGTCTCCATTAGGGTTCGCCCTTGGTGTTGTAGTCTATGGGCTTGACCAGACCTCTTGTGTGTGTCTGCACAATTCCGTAGACTGATAGTCTTCCTGCTCTAAGATCCTCTGTGCTCTGCCCGTGAGTTCTTCCCCAGGCAGATCTGAACACTTAAAATGTGTGTTCATCAGTATTTGTAGCAGGGGACCGCAGGCACATTTTGTATCTCATTTTATTTGTTAGACATACAGGGCAAACGTCTTCCTTTAGAGATGGGATTGGGTGTCTGCAGGTAACTGTTTAGATTGCCAGTGATTGAGATGAGCGTAAGGGAAGAGAGTCATGTAAGCTAATGTCTAGGAACTACATGTCATAAGTTTGATTCTGTTTTTATTTTCAGAACTCTTCATCTTGGCTTATACCCATCCTGTCTGATATGCTGCGACACATTTTTCAGTTTTGTGTTTTAGAAAGCAGCCAGGAAATTCTGGATCTTATTCACAAGGTACATGATGAATCTGTCAGTATTTCTTGTTCTAATAAATTTATTTTATTATATATAAATATATATAATATATATATAAATTTAACTATATAGATATAGTTAAAATAATTACTATGCTATTGGTGAATGAGGGATTTTAATGAATTAAGCCAACTAAAATATTTGAAGAGCCCAGTAATCTACAAGATGATCAGGAGAACTAGGCTTCTTATGGGATGTAATATAAATTCAGGTTAGTTCTGTTTGTTTCTTCTTATGGGATGTCATATAAATTCTGGTTAGTTCTGTTTGTTTCTTCTTGTGGGATGTCATAAATTCAGGTTAGTTCTGTTTGTTTCTTCTTGTGGGATGTCATATAAATTCAGGTTAGTTCTGTTTGTCTCTTCTTGTGGGATGTAATATAAATTCAGGTTAGTTCTGTTTGTTTCTTCTTGTATTGTCCTATTAAGCTGATGGTTTACTTTTTAAAGAGATTTTATTTGATATTTTCTTTTTAATTTTTTTGTGTGTATGTATGTGTATGTGAGAGAGAGAGAGAGAGAGTGGGGGGGAGAGGGAGAGAGAGTGTGAGTGGTGGTGGGGCAGAAGGGAGGAGAGGAGAGAAGAGAGAATTCCTGTGGAGTTCAAAGGTATTCTGTTTCTTTGTGTAGGGACCTTGTTGGAATCTCTGAGACAGGGTCTCACATAGCCAAGGTTGGCTTGAGCTTGCTGCATAGCTAGGTAGGGTTGGCCCCAGACTCCTGGTCTCTCAATCCTGGGCTTGCAGATATGTTGAGCATGCCTGGCTTGGCATGTTTAATTTATAAAGTCTTTTATAAACTATCAAATATTCTGTGTTGTTGTTGTTGAGTAGATCTGTGTATCTCAAGCTGACCCTGAACCCTTGATGCTTCTGCTTCAGTCCTCCTGAGTGCTTTATAGATGTGTACCACCATACCCAACTCCTATATTCCTGTTTTGTTTTTGTTCTTTTAGGTTTTTCAAGACAGGGTTTCTCTGTGTCACAGCTCTGGCTGTCCTGGAACCTGCTCTGTAGACCAGGCTGGCCTTGAACTCACAGAGATGTGCCTACCTCTGCCTCCCGAGTACTGGGATTAAAGGTGTGCACTGCCACCACCTGGCTCCTACATTCCTTTTTTAAAAACCTTATTTACTGGGCTAGAGATTGGCTCAGTGGTTGAGAGCACCTGTTGCTACAGAAGACCCAGATTTGATTCCTAGCACCCACATGGCAGCTCATAATCATCTGTAACTCTAGTTCCAGGGGATCTGATGCTTTCTTCTGACCTTCATGGGCACTGGTCACACATGTGGTACATATACATATATGCAGGCCCACACATAAAAAATCAATTTTGTCTTAAAAGACCACAACTTCGTGTGTGTGTGTGTGTGTGTGTGTGTGTGTGTGTGTGTGTGTGTGTGTGTGTGTGTGTGGTGTAGGGTGGGGCAGCTTTTTAGGCTTTGGTTCTCTCTTTTCATCTTGTAGGTTCTGGAAACTGAACTCAGATTGTCAAGTGTTGTGGCATGTACCTTTACTCACTGAGTCATCTTTGTGGCCCCCATGTTCTTAAAAAGCAACAAACTCTGCTTTGCATTATTTCATGTACCATTATTTCAAAGTGAATCTCTATGTTGACTTTTCAGATGAATCTCTTTGCTATAACCTACTCCCTCCAGTTGATTTTCTCTAAAAGTATGCTTTATATTTTCTTAGCACTTAATAAAAAAATTTGTTTCCTATTCCCCTTTTCACTCCATAGGTTTGGATGGAGCTGTTGAGCAAGGCTTCAGTTCAGTATGTGGTAGCAGCTGCTTGCCCATGGATGGGGGCTTGGCTTTGCTTAATGATGCAGCCTTCTCATTTACCTATTGACTTAAATATGTTGCTAGAAGTAAAAGCTAAAGCCAAGGTAAGTATAGAGAAACATAAGTATTTCTATGTTCAACTCATTGCCAATATAGTAACTGAGAAACTTGCAATTATTGCTTTATTCTAAGGGTGTCTTCATTAACATTAGTCAGGATCAGTTCTTTATTCAGACTCTGACAAACTCAATAGTAATTATTAGCCCTTAGAATTTTATGACGAGAACTACATTTTACTGGCTTTGTTGTTTCCAATTAAATTTTATTGATTAATCTTTAATTACTGATTTTTCCTTTCTGTTTTTCCCCTAGGAAAAAACAGGTGGTAAGGTACGGCAAGGCCAAGTCCAGAATAAAGAAGTGCTTCAGGAGTATATTGCAGGTGCAGACACAGTCATGGAAGACCCAGCTACCAGGGATTTTGTAGTTATGAGGGCCAGGATGACGGCAGCTAAGTGAGTACTCATCAAGTGTCGTGGAAGGAAAATTCTGGCTAATAACTATACAATTGAACCAAAAGATTTTTTTTCATGTCTGTCAGTTCTTCTTCCTTTATACTAGTTATCAAAGAAAAAACTAAAGCAAGTAAATATTTTTAAGGTTTTGAAGTTTTAAAAATAGATGGTTGGGTGGTGGTGGCCCATTCCTTTAATCCCAACAGTTGGAAGGCAGTGGATCTCTGTGGGTTCGAGGCCAACCTGGCCTACAAAGAGAGTTTCAAGAATTTGGGGTTGGAGGTATAGTTCAGTTAGTAGAATGTTTGCCTAGCATGCACAAGTCTCTGGATTTGATCCCAGATACCACATAAACAGTGTGGTGGTGCACACCTACAGTATCACTTGAGAGGTGACCAGAGGGAGATCAGGAGTTCAGAGTCATCCTCAGTGACATCAAGAGGTGAGAACCAACCTGGAATATGTTAGACCCTGTATCAAAAACAAAAACAAATTACCTTATGTCTTCATGAAAATGAGGTAGAAGATAAGTTACAGTTTTTATGGGGAAATTTTTATCTTTAGTAGGAGAAATTTTCCCTCAAGTAATTTTTACAGTATGGCCTTTTCCTCTCTTTTAGGTTGTTAGGAGCACTTTGTTGCTGTATTTGTGATCCAGGTATAAATATGGTAAACCAAGAAATTAGACCAGCAGAATCTCTTGGCCAGTTACTTCTGTTCCATCTGAACTCCAAATCTGCTTTACAGAGAATTAGTGTTGCATTAGTAATCTGCGAATGGGCTGCTTTACAAAAGGTAAGGTATATTCCTAAAGTAATAAAGGCAAATTTAGTAAAACCAATTTCTGTTAGCATTTAGAACTAATTTATAACTTACAACATGAAAGAAAAAGCAGTTTCTTTATAAAATCTAACAGTTTTGGGAAAGTATTCCATATAATATTGAACATGGTTTTCCATTTACTTTTAACTTGTTTTTTTAGCACCCCATTCATATGAAACTACTAAGCTGTGCTCATATTTAGTATCTGTCCATCCCTACAGTCTGTTACAAAGCTCCCTGTTAAGACTTGTGTGTGTATAGAAAGAAGCAAGCCAGAGCCTGACTGTGTAATCCAGTTGGTCATTACTTTCAGGCAGCACATTTTTAGTGCTTTGTGTTTTTGGAGCTCTATTTATATGGATAGTTACAAGGGCAGAAGTTTTGGTCACAAGAAAAAGATCTCCACATTTGAACTCAAATCTGCATTTCCAAATGAACCAAATTCCCTTCTAGCCTCTTTAACTTTAAGCTTCTGTAAGATGTGTGATTTTGTGTAAGACTTGTTTCTGTAAATCAAAGAAACTTCCTGCTGGTTTTGTTTATTCCATTGACTGGAATTCTGGAAATTTAACTGTCTGCACTTGCTGTGAGAGTTGCTTGTTACTGCCTCTTAGCAGTTTGTCAAAGCTATGTCTAAAAGTAATTGAACCGTGCTTTATTGCAATTGAGACCCTACTTTGCCTCTGGAAAGAAGCAAAGCTTATCTGTTTTGTTGTCAGGACTCCATGTGCTGGAGAGGCAGTGATGCTGTGTTTTTGTGCCTCTCAGACTCAGCAGCAAGTGTTGACAGTTCGATTTCTGGACCCTCACAGAGCTTCTCTGGATTTACTCTGTGAAGCCCAGGCTGATCACCCAGATCCCACAGAACCCCTCATGGCTCACCACTGAGGCCATTCCCCCTCTTGTTGGGGCAGGCAACAACCAGAGAGAGTGGGAAGGGTTAGTTAAATTTGGGGGCAGGTAAGTAGCTTTTAAATTATATCCATTTTTACAATACAGCATGTGAAGCTGTGGTTGAACTGTTAAAGATATCTAATATCAAATTTTGAATAATATTTTTAGTGCATGCCAGATTGTTTTCTGACTGGTTTTTATAGTAATATACTTCTAAATGTCTGCTCTGTTTATTTATTTATATATACATATTTTGAATAAACTCAGAGTACACTAAGAATAATTAGGCTGAAAATTTAGTGCAAGTATAGTAGTTACATGTGCATGTCCTGTAGTCATATTAAAATCTCAGAGTAGTTTTGATGTAATACTTTTTCTTTGTGTAACTAACTATTCTGGAAGATAACAGACTGTAGATTCAAAATCAATGGCAATGTAGCATTTGGTTGTCTGAAGTCAAGATTTAAACATCTCTACCATTATGTTTCTATATTTTCCCTGAATCTTGTTATCTATTGTATTTTAGGAGTGTAAAGCTGTTACCCTAGCTGTGCAGCCACGTTTGCTTGATATCCTTTCAGAACATTTGTATTATGATGAAATTGCTGTTCCATTCACACGAATGCAGAATGAATGTAAACAGTTTATATCATCATTAGCTGATGCACATATTGAAGTTGGTAATAGAATAAACAACAATGTTTTAACAATAGATCAAGCTAATGACCTGGTGAGTAAAGAAGTAACTTTCTTAATTTTACAACATGAAATAAAGATTAGAAATTTGCCATGATATGTCACCACAGAAGCATACAAATATGTTGAATCTGTTGGTGGTGTGGTAGCCTGTTATCCTGTTCTTTAGAAAGGTTATTTCATTGTACTGAATTTCTTGAAATTAGAGGACAGAGAACTTATAAAATTTTGTCGCTTATCAGTGTATCATAAGATTTTGGTAGATGAAAAAACCTGCTTCTACCGTTTCTTGAGTATTTCTCTTCTTGGTTTAAGATGAAACTATTTAAACATATAGAAGCAAAAGTGTTACACAAACTGCTCAGGTACTCAGCATTTAGAATACCCAGTGGTTAGACTTTGCAGTTAACATTTTACTAAGTTCGTTAGATCATATATGTACTTAAAAATATCTCCCATCTTTCCAGCCATCATTCATCTGATGTTTTCATAACATTTCTAAGTAAATTCAGATATTTGTACATGTTAGATGAAGGCACAGATCTAAAGTGGACCAATTTATGGATTTTTCACAGATACATAAACCAGAGAGAAACAAATGCAATCAAGATAGAGAATACAGCACTGTTACAGTTTCCAAGCCTATCCTTTCTTCTCCTTGCTCCTAAATGACCATTGTTCTGATCCTTCTGTTACTGATTTATGTGCACATTCTATAATTCTGTATAAATGATACTATAGACCATACTGTTTGGCATAAGGATTTGGGGACATGAAATTTTTTAATTCATTATGTTATGCATATTAATTATTTTGCGTTGCTGAGTAGGATTGCGGGAGTTTACCACAGTTAGTGCCAGCCATTTGCTTCTTGATAAATGTCCTGTTCCTAGCTTTTGGCTATTGTGAATAGAGATGCTATAAATATTTTTAAAAAATTATTACTGTATAAATATTTGGACATATAGTTATATTTTCCTTAGATAAATATAGTAGAATTGCTGAGCTGTAAGAGATTTATATATATATATATTTTTTTTTTGAAATTATTTTCATTTTATATGCATTGTTGTTTTTGCCTTCATGTATACCTGTGTGAGAGTGTCAGATCCCCTGGAACTGGAGTCACAAATCTGTAAACTGCCATGTGGGTGCTGGGAATTGAACCTGGGTCCTCTGAAAGAGAAGTCAATGATCTTAACTGTTAAGCTGTCTTTCTGGCCCCTCGTTGAGTTTTATTTAAATGAACAAAAGCCATGCAGTGATGTGGCTTAATGATAAAGTGCCTTTCCAGCTTATGTTGGGCTCTGAGTTTAGTTCTTAGCACTTGAGTAAGTAGAGATAACATTTTTTAAAATTTTACTTATTTTTATTTCATGTGCATTGGTGTTTTGCCTGCATGTGTGTCTGTGTGAGGGTATCAGATCCCCTGGAATTGGAGTTACAGACATTGTGAGCCATCATGTGGGTGCTGGAAATTGAACCCGGATCCTCTGGAAGAGCAGCGAGTGTTCTTAACCACTGAGCCATCTCTCCAGCCCAAGAGATAACATTTTTAAGATGAGACTTTTCCCAAATTGGTCATACCATTTTACTTCACTGCTCCACAGCTGTGTTTGTCCTGTATCACTGCCAGTGCTGGATGTGCTCAGCCTGTTATTGAGCTCTTGAGTGGTTGTGTAATTGTGTCACTAAGGCTCTACTTTACACAGTTCCTTTATGAAGCACATAGTGAACACTTACACTTTGTTAGCCATTTCACACCTCTATTTCTGAAAGTTCTTTGAGTCTTTTGTTACTCACTTTTAATTGTCAGTTTGCTGTTAGGTTGTAAGAATACTTTATGTATCCTGGATAGACTGTGCTGGGTGTGTGCTTTCTGAGTATTCTCTTTTAATTTTATTACTTCTGTCTTTGAATTTTTTAAAATCATTTTGTGCATGTGTGCAAGCATGTTCATAAATGCACACACGTATGCCATAGCATGCCATAGTATGCATGTGGAAGTCAGAAGAAAACTTTGGTAGTTGGTTCTCTCTTTCCACTGTTACGGGAGTTTCAGGGCTCAAACTCAGACCATCAGGCTTGTGTGGAAAGTGCTCTTTCCTGGTGAGCCATCTCTCTGGCCCTTTGGATGATCGGATAGATTACCTTTTGGAAACTGTTACTAACTAGTTAATGCTTTTATGGCTCTTTTGTTCTTGCAATCTAACAGACATTTGCATGTTTTGTTTACGTAAGTTTTCTAGTCATTTATGTTCAGATTTACTACCCATCTCCTTTTCCTCCCCTCAGTGCTGGATTTAATCCAGGGTACCTTATTTCCCAGTGAAGTCTCTGTTCTGTTCTCTGTTTTACTTCTCGCCCTGCTGGAAGGGTAATCTGAAAAGGAGCCTTGGGTCTGAGCCCTGCCCTGTGTGCCTTACTCCTCAGAGAGGACACTTTTGTCCTTGTCTCTTCGCCAGCCACAGGGTTCTTCCCTTATGCTTGCACAGTGGTGTCTGCTCTAAACCTTCCCTTTTGTTTTTCCCCTGGTTAAAGATTTGCTTATTTTAGTATTTTATGTGTATGGTGTTTCTGTTCTTTTGTGATGAGCAAATTGGCATGGTCATGTGGCTATAATTTAAAATCTCTTTTTTAACCTTTTATATTGATGAAAAATAAGATCTCGTGTAACTGTTTTGTTTTTCATAATAAATATAGAATTGTCCACTTGGTCTATTATGGAATCATTTATTTCTAGGTCTTAAAAGATAGGTTCTTAGTAGGATGTGGTGGCAAATACATACAGTCCCAGCATTCAGGAGGCTGAAGCAGGAGGATGATGTTGAGGACAGCCTGTGCTTGTTGGTGAAACTGTTCCCCGAAACAAAACAGCAACAAAAACTAAACACCCATGAAAAGTTTACCTTTCCAATGTTTACTTGTTTTGTGATCTATAATTTTCAAACCACACCTGTTTGTAAAAGCTCTCAATACTTTATTTACTTATTTACTTATTTTTTTTTTTGTTCTGTTTTTTGGGGTTTATTTATTTTTTTGATGACAGATTTTTCTCTGTAGCCTTGGCTGTCCTAGAATTTGTGCTGTAGACCAGGCTGGCCTTGAACTCATAGAGATCCACCTGCTTCTGCCTCCTCAGTGCTGGGATTAAAGGTGTGAGCCACACTGCCTGGCCTATTTTTGTTATATAAGCCTTTACATAATCTTGATGTGCATAAAATTTCAGGGCAACATTATTTATATATTCAAAAGATAGGAAAAACCTAAATATTAGTCAACTGATGAATGGATAAATGTAGGATAGAAAGATTATATACGAAAGTTAAATATTGTTTGACAGAAAATACCATTACATGCTACAACATAGATGGACCTGAAGAACGTTACTTATATTGAGATTTCATTCATATGAAATGGCCAAAATAAACCTGTTTGTGTAAGAGGGAAATAGGTTTCGTAACAGTGGGGAAATGAGAAGTGATTGCTAATGGATATGAGTTTTCTTTAGGGATTGATGAAAATGTTCTCATTGTGGTGAGCCATGGTTCTTAATAAAACCACTGAGTTATTTACTTCAAATGAGTTAATTTATGGTACAGGAATTACCTTTTAATAAAATTAAAATTGAAGAACAGTTTCTTTTTTTTTTTTTTTTTTTGGTTTTTTTTTTTTTGGTTTTTTCGAGACAGGGTTTCTTTGTGTAGCTTTGCGCCTTTTCCTGGAACTCACTTGGGAGACCAGGCTGGCCTCGAACTCACAGAGATCCGCCTGCCTCTGCCTCCCGAGTGCTGGGATTAAAGGCGTGCGAAGAACAGTTTCTTAATGAAATGTATACAGTACTGTGCCACACTAGTATTGAGCCTTCTACAGTGGCTACTGCGTCTGTTTTCTTTTGTTTCTGGAGTAGAGAAGTAGTTTGTGAATCTTGATATTCCTTATATTAACAGTTTATATTGGTGTGTAGCTTTCACATTTTACCAGTTAGGTGAAATTTTGTATATTTAATGGTAATTTTATGTCTCTCAAGAGAATATCTCTTTTCTTAAAGAATATAATGCTACTGTTAAGACAAACTAAGCTATACTTTTGGGGCTGTTTTAGACATTATTTAGCTTATTAAATATTAAAACAATTCTTGATACTATGGGACTTTTGCAAGTGAATGAGAAAACTGCCATTTAGGAGTTTAGAGTCTATTTGGGGTTGTTGTAATTAAGTGGTTTTTGTTTTTTTATTTTTTATTAGGTAACTACTGTTTTTAATGAAGTCACATCAACTTTTGATTTAACTCCTCAAGTGTTACAGCAGTTAGAGAGTAAACGACATCAGGTCCAAATGACAGTTGCTGAGACCAACCAAGAGTGGCAAGTGCTGCAGTTGAGAGTGCATACTTTTGCTGCATGTGCAGTTGTGAGCTTGCAGCAGCTTCCGGAGAAATTAAATCCTATCATAAAACCACTGATGGAAACAATTAAAAAAGAAGAGAATACGCTAGTCCAGAACTATGCTGCTCAGTGCATAGCTAAGCTTCTTCAGCAGTGTACAACAAGATCACCATGTCCTAATTCAAAAGTTATTAAAAACCTCTGTAGCTCTCTGTGTGTGGACCCATACCTCACTCCCTGTGTAACATGTCCAGTACCAACACAAAGTGGCCAGGAAAATTCTAAAGGTATGTATCTAAACCTTTATTTGCATAGAGAAGGAATTGACCATTAAGTTTGTCTTACCATTAGATTATAGGTATAATTTAAGCATAAATACAGTTCCTTTTAGAGCCGCTGCCCCTATTTCCTATTCTCCATGAACAAAGATTGATTCTAACAAAATGGTTGTATCAGTTTGTGTATTTGCCCATCAGTCAGCCCTCTTACATGCAAATTAGCCATCCATATATGAAGTGATGTAAGTCACCTAAAGTCTGTGTTCACCCTTCCTTAACCTTGAAAGTCATTGCACAGCTTATTAGAACTAGACTAGAAAACTAGTTGTATCAAATGTTAAAATAATTTGGTTCCTTAATTTAGTGCCATGTTATGATGTGAGTGAAGTCTTATTTGATAAATAATACCAAATAAACAAGTTTTATATTTTTATGTGGAAGATTTATGTGGAAAACAAATCTTTCATTAAGATGAGCTCAGAGATAAGACTAACACTGATGTAGTCACATGACCAAGTCCTATTTTTTTGTTTGTTTTTTTGTTTTTGGTTTTTTTTTTGTTTTTTTTGTTTTTGGTTTTGTTTTTGTTTTTTTGGTTTTTCGAGACAGGGTTTCTCTGTGTAGTTTTGGTGGCTGTCCTGGATCTCGCTCTGTAGACCAGGCTGGCCTCGAATTCACAGAGATCCACCTGGCTCTGCCTCCTGAGTGCTGGGATTAAAGGCATGAGCCACCACTGCCCGGCTTTATGATTTTTTTTTTTTAAATCAATAAAATTTTAGAAAACCTAAATTAATCAAAATGTACTAGATTTTAAAAAACGAGAAAGAAGAAAGTTGCATGTTTAACATTAACTTAAATATAGAAGGATCATCCTCCCGTGTGGAGAGGCAATACTTTGCAGTGTCAGTGTTTTTCTGAATTTATAGTGATTATGAACATAGAGAAAACATGAAACATTTTTTAATGTTTCTTATGCATAAGCACTATTGTTGCATGTGGTATTTTTCATTGTTTTTGATTCTATTACTTTTATTATATTCAATATAAATCTTAATTCAAGTAGACAATTTTGTTACCATTTTATTAACAAAAACAACATCCTTTATAAAAATTGAGGTCTTGCTCCGTTTAAAATGATGTTATGTCTCTTTAGGAGCAGGAAACATTTGCTCACCTATATTTTGATTAAGTGGCTTTTTTTCTTATTAGGATCCAACTCAGAAAAAGATGGAATGCACCATACTGTCACCAAGCACAGAGGTATCATTACACTCTATAGGCATCAGAAAGCAGCTTTTGCTATTACAAGCAGGCGAGGTCCTATCCCCAAAGCAATCAAAGCTCAGATAGCAGATCTGCCTGCAGGAAGTAGTGGGAATGTCCTGGTTGAACTTGATGAGGTAAGTAGTCCTCCCCCCCCAATGCTTTTACTCTTTAAATATTTAGTTTCTAGTTTAGAACAAAGTTACCTTATTAGCTTTCAGAATTGTATTTTTTTTTTTACTTACAAGTGAATTAATAGCTTTTTAAATTTCTCAGTTCTCATGTAATTTATACTAACTTAACTTGCTTGGTAGCTACTGATTTGGTTGTAGGTGCATAAGCTATTCATAAATGTAAATCAACTCACTCTCAAAAGCATTGACTGCAAAAATCATTAAATGGCAGTGATGACCATCTTATTCTGTTCCTTATCCTATCAATGCCAAAATTTCCTAGGATATTCTGAGGAAAATTTTACAAGTGTTCAAATAGTAACACCTACCTTTTAGTCAACCAGTTATTATATTAAATGTGTTTTGCCAGGGTAAGGATCTAAATCTAGTTTTCCATATGGACAGCCAGTTACTTCACTGTTAAATCCCTTTATCTCTGATTATAACAACATATTAGTATAATGACATCTGCTTTAAAGATGCTTCCTGTTTGTGATGATTTATATAAATTTTCCATCTTGCTCTGTTATAAACTACTAAAAAATGTCCTCTGTGTGTGTATGCTTGTGCCAGAGTCTCATCTATCTCAGGCTGGATTAAAACATATTGATGTAGCCAGGGATGACCTTGAACTTCTGATCCTCCTGTACCCACCTCCCAAGTGCCACCACACCTGGTCTTTTGGTCTCTTTAGTACTGGGGATGAAATTCAGGGCCTTGTACATGCTGGGCAAGCACTATGTTAACTGCATCCCTGGCCCATAACCAGGGTTTCAGAAAGTGCTTTAGGCTGGCTATGGTGGTAAACACCTGTAATCCTACTACTTGGGGCACTGAGATAGGAGGATTACAAGTTTGAAGCCGGACTGAGACGAGGGGAGGGAAGGAAGGAAGGAGGGAGGGAACGAATGAATGAATGAACAAGAGTGCAGACAATATGCAGGACAGGGAATGTAGGCAAATGCTTTGCACTAAGTCATAGCCATAGCCCTTACAGCAGCATAATTACAATGGAGTGACTCTTCCTGCTCTTTTGATTGTAAGACATGGGCACTTACCTGGGCTCCACAGTAAACTTGGTGCTAAAAAGATGTGTTTTTGTAAAATAGGGGCCATGGATAAGTTTCTTATTAAAATCAGCATCCTACTCTGTGTTTCTTTTGAAACATTTTATAAATCTGTTTCAGTGATTATCTCTCTCCATAATTTTCATGAAAGTTTTACCATGATTTGATATTTACAGTTCTTTTTTTCTTCCCTTTTCTTTTTTTTCTTTTCTTTTTTTTTCACCTTGGCTTTTCTGAGACAGGGTTTCTCTATATAATAGCTCTAGCTCCCTTCATAAACCAGGCTGGCCTAGATCTCACAGAGTTCTGCCTTCTGAATGCTAGGGTTAAAGGTGTGCACCACCACTGCCCAGCTTTTCTTTTTTGGTGTGGTTGAGGCCAGCCTCAAGCTCTTTGTGATAGGCTTACCTCAGCCTCCTAAGTATACCATCATGCCTTGTAGAGAGCTTTGCCACTTTCGTTTAAAACTCTTGTCTGTTCCTGAGAGAAGCCAGTTTTATGACTCTAGTTACTGATAAATACAAAAGTGTAACCCTTGGGGTTAGCAAAAACAGGTTCTGTTTCCCTGAGTGATTTTGAATAAGAATAGATTGTAGCACAAATCTTAAAAGGTCTTATTAATAAAACAAACCTGGAGCCAGGTATTGAGGTGAATGCTGGAAGATCAGAGAAACAGAACAAGCCACAGCCAACCTCGCCTTGCCAATTTCTCAGCTGATCCTGTTTCCTCAGACTAAAAGCCTCTGAATCCTCATCCGAATGGATCTCAGCTGAACTGCTGCTAAAAGCCAAAAACTTAACAAGGCTCTAGTTCCTGGTCCTCACACCTTAAATACCTTTCTGCTTTCTGCCATCATTTCCAGGTTTTAAAGGCGTGTGTCACCATGCCTGGCTGTTTCCAGTGTGGCTTTGAACTCACAGAGATCCAGATGGATCTCTGCCTCCTGAATGCTAGGATTAAAGGCCTGTGCTACCACTGCCTAAACCTGTGTTTAATGTAGTGGCTGTTCTGTTCTCTGACCCCCAGATAAGTTTATTGAGGTGCACAATATATCAACCACAATAGATGGCTTCAGCCAGGGTGGGAAGTGGTGGCATGCACGGCTTTAATCCCAACACTCAAGAGGCAGAAGTAGGTGGATCTCTTGAGTTCGAGGCCATCCTGGTCTACAGAGTGAGTTCCAGGACAGCCAGGGTTACACAGAGAGACCCTGTGGGGAACAGGGGAGGGGGCAGAATAAGTGGTTTCATCACTGGAACTGCTGTTTCTTTGGGGCAAGGAACACTAAAAAAATGCCACTGGTGACTGTCTCTAGAAGTCATATATCCTTTTATTTCTTATTTTAATCCTATTAGACTAAAAAAAAAAATTCAGTTACCAGTTATGAGTGTTAGGCCTGTGTGGAGTTGATTGTTGGAAAATGTTGCAGTGGTCATAAAGACAGCTAGTAAGGTTTCATTGACTAAC
The DNA here is from genome assembly GCA_902168415.1 of Peromyscus melanophrys. Classification (NCBI taxonomy): domain Eukaryota; kingdom Metazoa; phylum Chordata; class Mammalia; order Rodentia; family Cricetidae; genus Peromyscus; species Peromyscus melanophrys. The sequence continues at coordinate 3,701 of CABHPR010129714.1, read as the reverse complement.
AAAAGTACTGTCAATTTTTAGAGGGTGACTTTAAAATCTTCTGGATTAAAATTTTAATGCATACTGCTTTTTTCTAAAATTCTTCTTTCAACTAACATTGGATTTTAGGGTCAGAAGCCTTACCTGGTACAGCGGAGAGGAGCTGAATTTGCCCTAACAACTATAGTAAAGCATTTTGGTGCTGAAATGGCAGTGAAGTTGCCACATCTTTGGGATGCTATGGTTGGCCCATTGAAGACGATGATTGACCTAAATAATTTTGGTATGCATTCATTTTAATCAGTTCAGCCTTTTCAGTGTGTATCGTATCTTTTTAAAAGAAAACTGCTTATCTCTATTTACTGACCAGTAGGTAAGTTTTCAAATGGAAGACTGGTAATTTTCATGTTATTCTGAATGCTTTACCCTTTTTTTCTTATTTTATTTTAAAATAGATTTGAAAGTGGATTATTTTAAATCTGTTCAGTTTTAATTTCCATTTTCAATTTCCAATACAAAAAGCTTTGCTGACATTTGTAACTAGCTGAGGGGGTACTAATATTTTTTGTGGTCTATAAATTTTGAAAATTATTTAAAAAGTGATACAACTTTTATTTGAATAGATGGAAAGTCCCTCCTGGAAAGAGGTGATGGTCCTGCTCAAGAATTGGTGAATTCTCTGCAAGTTTTTGAAATAGCAGCAGCTTCGATGGATTCTGCACTTCACCCCTTGGTAATTAATACGTATGGTGCTTCTTCAGATAAAACAAGTGGTCTTGTTAAATAATCTTAATACTTGAAAAATACAATTCCGTCCTTATTAATGGCACTTAAAAAATTGGTATAACTAGATTCTTCCTTATGGGAGTCATGAATTGAATACAGGAGTGATAGAAAACCCAACTTGGAAACATGGGTGCATTATGGAAAGGGTTCTGAAGGAAAGGAGAAGGAGTAAAGAGAAAGGAAATTGTAGGCTGTTTAGACCCAAAATAGGTAGAGCTCCAAGCAAGAAAGAACTCAGGCAGAAGGATGCTTTTCAGGATAAGCAGGAGATGATGTGCTAAGATGGAGCTGGTCAGTGGCCAGGGGACACTAGTATGTATGTGGCTTTGGCTTTGGTTTGGTTTTTACTATTATACTGCTAACAAAAGAGTTTGCAGAAGATAGAGGAAAAGTAGGAAATTATTTGGTTTTAATGAAAAAAAAAAATCTTTCCATATATCTGTACTGTGGGAGCTCTGTGCAATTTATTGTATTGTAAACAGTTTTAGCTTTACTTCTCTATAACTATGTAGTATTAAAATAAGATTCATAAACGTGAATCTGGGCAATAATAGTTAGAAATAAAAAGTATGTTATGAATTTCTGATAAGCCCTAGTGGCCTATGTCTGTTTCTCAGTTTCTTGGGAGGTTAGGTAGAAGGATTGCTTGTGTACAGAAGTTTGAGGCCAGCCTGGACAACAGCAAGTCCTCATCTCAAAGAAAGCTCTCCCCATCTTCTTGTATTAGTAAAGAAAGAACTCCATCTTTATCCACCCTGCACTCGGTTGAAATGTGAGGCTGGCCTCACTGTTGAACAAGTAGTTGGCTATCATTGGTAGACTCGATGTTCAATGCGATGGACATTTAACAGTGAGATGCTGTTGTGATCATAATGCTGTGGTAAGCATTATGGAAACACCTACCCGAATGTGGTACCTAGAACAAAACCAGGAACACTGAACTCTGTAAGTATTCCCTAAGAAGTATTGTAATTGTTTTTGTTGTTTGTTTTTCAGCTGGGACAGCATTTGCCTCATCTGTACATGTGCCTTCAGTATCCCAGCACCGCAGTGCGGCACATGGCAGCTCGCTGCATAGGTGTCATGAGCAAAATAGCCACCATGGAAACAATGAGCATTTGTTTAGAGAAGGTGCTTCCGTGGCTGGGAGCGATTGATGACAATGTCAAACAAGAAGGTGCAATTGAAGCACTTGCCTGTATCCTTTATTTTGCCAAATGTGAGAAATTTTATGCATTCTATTGAAGATTAACTCAAAGTTCGCTCATTTTAAAATGCACATAAACCTGATTTATTCCAAAATGACTTTTTACATTTAATTTATATTTTATTATTAAAATTTCACATAAAAAGCTTAAAGAATTGCTTAAGACAGGTATCTTTTAATAAGCAAAGTGATTTTATGTAATTTTAAACTAGTAACTGATCTGTTTATCTTATAATTAATGCTTCATTAGTATTAATTAAATAATAGATAGGTTATAATTACTTTAAATGTATGTTTCCAAACTTTGTTCATTTTTTTTTTTCAGGGGAAAGTGATTAAAATAATAAGATAATTAAGCTCTGGTTTCTCATCAGATTATGTAAACTTTTGCCTTCTACTGAAATATACTAAATCAAGAAATGTACTGCAAGCTCTTTTTAAGGACATGGCAACCATTGTTTAATTCAGAATGTGTGAGCCCTGTGTGTCAAAGCAGGAAAGGTAGATAAGGTCAGATCATTAGAAGCCTGGTTCAGAATGTTTCACAGCCACAGGTTTAGGTTCAGTACATCCAGGTGGTGAATTTTATTCTCCTGGTGGGAAATTTGGAATTAATCTTAGTGTGACACTGAGTTGTACTCCTTTACTGTTAGTGTGATTCTTTTATTCTGAAATTGATATCCTAGAAACATATTTAGTAAGTTCTTACTAAAATTTTCTCCATTCACCTTCAGACAAAACCATAATTTTATATATACATACATGCTGGAGAGATTGTTCAGTGGTTAAGAGCACCTGTTCTTAAGAGGACCTGGGCTTGATTCTGAGTACCGACATGATAGCTCACAGCTGTCCATGACCCCAGTCCCAGGGAATCGTGACTCCCTCTTCTGATCTCCTCGGGAACCAGGTAGGCAAATGGTGCATAGACAGATATGTGAACAAAACACCTATACACATAAAAGTTTTAAAAATTAAAAAAAAATACATACACTCAGATAGGTAGGTAGGTAGATGGATTGATTTTATGAGTATGGATGTTTTGCCTGCAGGGATGTCTGTGTACCATGTGCATGCCTAGTGCCCATGAAGACTAGAAGAGGCTATCAGATCCCCTGGGACTGGAGTTATAGATGGTTGTGAGCTACTACATGGGTTCTGAATATCAAACCCAGGTCCTTTGAAAGAGCATCCAGTGTTCATAACCACTGAACCATCTTTTTTTCAATGTTTATTTGTTTATTTATTTTTGAGGTAGGATTTCTCTGCATAGTGCTGGAACTTGCTCTGTATCCCAGACTGGCCTTGAACACAGATATACCTGCCTCTGCTGCCTGAGTACTGGGATTAAAGGCGAGTGCCACTATTGCTGAACTTGCAATTTTATATTTTTAATTATGCTAGTTAAATAATATTTACGAAGAGCACCAGCCTGTAAATATAGTTATAATTGATAACAGAAGTCATAAACTTGAGCTTGGCAGGAGGTGTACATCTGTAATCCCAGCACTCAAGAGGTAGAAGCAGGCTGGAGAGATGGCTCAGAGGTTAAGAGCACTGGCTGTTCTTCCAAAGGTCCTGAGTTCAATTTCCAGCAACCACATGGCGGCTCACAACCATCTATAATGAGATATGGTGCCATCTTCTGGCCTCCAGGCAACATGCAGACAGAACATTGTATACATAATAAATAAATAAACCTCACTAACTCTTATTTAAAAAAAAAAAA
>CABHPR010129713.1:0-21537 GCA_902168415.1 Peromyscus melanophrys | reverse complement strand
TGAAAGCATAATGGTTCCAGGAGACTAAAAGGAGTAAGTGAAGTTGTGTGGAGTTGGGAGTGTCTACTCATTTAGATATGAGTCTGAAGGGCATGTTTCAAAGAGCTAGAAGCAAGGATTGTGAGTGCTAGAAATTGATGTTGATTCTGACTGAAAACTTATATGATGTTTATTGAAACATCACATGCCACCCCCATGTATATATATAATATAAATTTAAATATAAATGAAACAAAATAAATGTTCAAACTCTGAGTTAACTAATTTCAATTAATCACTGAACTCTTAGACAATTCCTGTGTTTACTCTGATCTAAATATCTCAGATGTTGTGGACAAAACTACAGGCTCTTGTTTCTGTTTAACCTGCAGACTGGGCAATCAGGTTTTCATCATTTGATTTTTAGCTAAGACCTGTGCTACTTGGATTGTAGTGTAAGCCTGAAATAATAAGTCTACAAGAAAATCACTTCAGATGCCTTAGAGAGTGAAGGAATCTAAGAAGTATCCACAACTTCCAAAAGACCAGATTAGCTTGTTCATAGTAAACAGAAGTTGAAGTGTAAGTAACAAGAATGAGGTTAATATGTATTCTGTTCATTTATAGTGCTTAGCAGAGCTCTCTGTGAGTAATGCTGAATATAGTATTGAAATTGGGTGGGGACGTGTGTGTGTGTGTGTGTGTGTGTGTGTGTGTGTGTGTGTGTGTGTTCATCTATACTCATTCTTGTATGTATTTTTCTACTGTGGATTGTAAAGTTCTTTGAAACATGAGAGTAGGTCGTTGGTGCTATAGTACTCAACACCCAGTTTCTATCCTTACTCTGTATTTATCAGCTTTAGTATGTTAAGCATTAACCTCTCAGTTTCTGAAGGAATAAATTGACAACTAATATAATCATTTGGAGAACTAAACTATGAATTCAACCCTCTCAAAATGCAAGCTCCCATGCAAATGCTTGCACTCATTCTTAACACACTGAGATAACCCCAAGTATGTATTGATTCTAGTTCACTTTCATGCAAATTTCCCACATGCAAAAGTCATGGGGATTCACTCCTTATTGGGTACATTCAGGTTTTCCCTGGCCAGTAGAAAAGGTGATTGTTCTTCATGGTTCTTATTCTAGCATTTCCCCTTTCCAAACTTTTAATTTAATGAACAAAGAAGAATTCTATGTGGGGGTCATATTCAACTTCATGTTCAAAAGACTATCTTTTAAAAGATTTTTTTTCTAATAAACTATGTGAATACAAATTTACAAAGAAGTTAGAAAAGTTAACATGTGAAATCTCTGAGCAGCTTACATTTCAACAGAATAAAAATCTTCATATTAATGGCTTATTCATTTCTCTCATATTTGAAACTCCTCATTTGATTTCTACATAGTAAGTTAAAGTTTATTAAAATGATTTGCATTTCTTAATTGTGACCAGCATATTGATATTCACCTGTTCAGCCTCTGAAGATGATGGACTAAGATGTCAATACCCATGCTAAATCTAGTTTTCTGTCAAGCCAGTTTTCAGGTTTTGGAGATTACTGAATGGAAGTAGTTCTTTTGGGAAAAGACTGGTAGGTCGCTAAATTAAGATATGTATGTTCAAAAATATGTAACATTTTACCCTTTGAAGCATTTGCTTTTCACAAGCAATAGTCTAGAAGTAGAGAAACAGTAGGAATCAACATGCAGTATCTCAGCACTGAGGACACAAACACAGCAATGCAAATGCAAACCAGAGAGAGTCCTATGGCAGTTTTTTTGCAGGCATTCATGTGAAGGGATTTCTTTTACTGTGTATTATAACATAAAACTCAGGGACAAATACAAGATAAGAACCTGAGACAGTCACCACGTCTTCTGCGGCACCTACTACTATTCACATCCAGGCTCATAAAGGTCTGCTCAACATTCTAGCATCACCTCTTCTTCCTCAGGACCACCGCCTCCAAAAACAAACTCTTTATTCAGTTAGACAATAGACCATGACACAAGCAAAATTACCCTAACATTCATGTGGAGCCTTTCATGAAGAGAAGCAACAGCCGTAAAACAGCTTAAGTCAGTTCATCAGCTGATTCAATCTTCACTTAAAGTTATCTTTCTTTATACTAATATAAATCCTCACTTGATAAAAGAATTCTATGTAGATCCTCAATTTTCCTGAAAAAAATCTTTTGAGTATACACAATAGTTTGCTTTCAATCCAAATATGAAAAACTAAGAATACACACAACACATAAATAAACAATAAAATGAGAAAGAAATTTATAACAGGAGAAAATGCACAAAGACAAAGAGGAAGAAAGAAGAGGTCAAGAGAGCAGGAGGAAGTGAAGGAGAAGGCAAAGGAGAACAGAGAAGTGTAGGAGAAAACAGAGACAGATGATACAGAAACACTCAGTAAAAGAGCAAAGATATTAAATATGTTGTGGGAATTTGATCATTTCAGCCACCTGGCTCATTGCATCACTGTCCCACTTGAAAAATACATTAATAAAGTATAAAATTTTATGCTAATTATGAAAATTGGGATACACTAGGAATCTCTCAAATGTACAATTAACTTTAATAACATATATTTATTGTCTGAATACTCATCTTTAAAATCCCATCTTTGTCCTATCCTGTGAATGCATTCTTTTTCTTATATTAAAAAAAATTAAGTATACAAGAGAATACTGTATCTCTCTCTCATATATATATATATATATATATATATATATATAAAATAGTGAATATAATAATTATCCCTAGATCATGACTAACATGAATGCTACCTGCCAATTATTATCAGTGTGAAACAAATAACCCACCTACATATTATGGAATGGCCCAATAATTTCTGTAGTCTCTTTACCAGTAAGTTGTCTTTACCAGTAAGTTATTTCTTCTAAGTAAAGTGTTACAGATCATTGTGGATAATTATGACATGTATAAATTTCTGTAGTACCACTACCTTACTGATTTGTCATTCTAGTAGGTGATGATGAGGAAGGAAGAATAAGCAATTGATACTGAAGCAAGGGATTAATTCTATGATCTACACGTTTAGCCATAGCGTTATTTAGTAAAGTAATAACTCATTCTGCTTCAGATGTTATGTTTCTTGAATAGTTTAAATGAGAGTCTCCAAAGCCAAATCCTCAGTAGTTTATAAGCAGATAAGTATGCACTCAATTGACATGGCCCATATAGTTTTTGTAACTAATTGAGGGTACATTGTTTGAGAAGTTGAAGCTGAAAGGATGGTGGTAAACTTGTTGTTGAGTGATAATATATCCAAAATAATTATAAGGTGATTGCTTTTGTGTTTTATCCAGGGTTGTGTTTAAATTTTGCTCTTTTAGTTTATTTACAATGAAAGGTAAGCACTCACTTAAATATTGATTTGATGAGCAGGAGAGGACAACCTCATTCATAAAATGAATGGCCAATACCTTGGGAACTTTAATCAGCACTGGCTTAAGTGCTTTTTGTACATAATATTGACATATAATGGGAATATTTTGAGTCCCATGATATAAAACTTTTTATTGATATTGAGTCATTGGCTATTGATTGTTTAAAGTAGGAACAGAGAATACAAAATGTTCCTTATCATCAGGAAGTAAAGTAATAGAGAAAAACCAGTCAAGTATGATAATGTAATACCCATGAGGAATCCCAGTAGGAGCAAGGAGCCCTGGCTGGAGGGCCCCCATTGTTTTCCTAGTAGTATTGATCCTCTTGAGATCACCTACCAGTCAAAATGTATTCTTTGTCTTTTTATGAATTACAAAAGTAGTAGAGTTCCAAGGACTAACTGAAAGTTATATATGTCCTAGTTGTAATTGTCCCTTCATTAGAAGTTGGGTCTGTTTTAATTTTCCCCTTGAAATGGCCACTGATCAATCCATACTGACTCATTCTTGCTGTGAGGTAAAAACAAACAAACAAACAAACAAACAAAATCTAAGTAGTGGCAGCTGAGCCTTTCCCATTTATGCCAGATGAGGCACCAGGTGGGTAGAAAAGGCCACAGGACAACACATGGCCAGACAGCAAGTCTATAATGTGCCATGCGGGAAGGCAAGCTGAATTTCACCTTCAAGGAGATGGAGCAGAGGAATTTGTACATTTGTTTGTTTGATTGTTTGTTTTTAATGAACCTCCTGAGAGGATCCAAGTAATACATGCTGTAGTCACAACTGAAAAATAATTGACAGATATTTTATCCACCTTTTCATGGACTCTTTTTACTTTGGTTCCTGTGAGCTTCAAACAACCAACATTAAGGATTCCCTGTTCAGAAACCCAAAATCAAATTTTATTGCCACTTGTACAAAGTTGCTGAGCTCTTACTCTGAACATTGTTCACCTCTGGATCTAAACATACATCTCACTGATTATATAAAATTCTTTGTCTCTGAGGACTGAGAAGAACCCATGCTATTTCACTGTTTCACCATTGCAACTCTTTGGGTGAAAGGACCACACTCCTACCCTCTGTTTCTATTTAAAGGAAAACTTATGATCTCCCTGGGTCAAGACCCACTCATTGGGCACTAGTTGCAAGGGTCTCTGTGAATACCACGGACAGTAAAATATTGATCTATGAGACACAAGCCAGCAGTTCAGTTCAACATGACATAGCAGCCTGAGTTGTTTGTTCAGAATTTGGGGAGTCTGATCCTGAGTAGTTTATTTTAGGCATATTAAGCACTGTATAATTTGATGAATTTTTTCTAGTGATAATTAACTGAGTCCCATGTGTACAATAAAGCTTAAGACATAACTACATCAAAACTCATTGTAAAGTACATGTTACACCATCCATAAAGATAGGTTCCATTTATTCACAAGCTCACAATAAGGTCTAGGGGAGGATCTGTTCTGGTCTCGGCCACACAGGTAGCACAAACATCCCCAGACTATTAACCACCTCCATTCCCAGCCTTCTGGGCAGATAGCAGGTTACACCTCCCATCCTTTGAAGGAACAACCCTGTGTGTCTAAACTTCCAGGTCATCATAGTGCTTATATGTGAGCACAAAGACCTTTGTGTCTCCTATAGTAGTCTATGGGAGCCTTATAGGGACTGTAATATGCCAATATGTGGGATAACTTTAATAAAAGTATATCTATGTATCTCCTATATAATATGATTTTTAAGTAAGCTTATAGAATTATTGCAGTGTTCACCTTCTACTTTCCTGGTTCCTATAGTTACGTATAGAATGCATTGATGGGACATCTCATGCAGCCTTGAGGCAGGGAAAATGGCTTGGACTTGCCTCTACTGGATGTGCCTCCCCATGGGAGGCCTTGCCTTCTTGTGGGGGGGGGGGGAAGGCTAGGGTGGCTGGAGGAGGGAAGAGGGGGATTTTTGATTGGTGTGTAAAATGAATGAAAAAATTTTCTTAATGAAAAAAGTTTGACTTTAATTGATTAAAAAATCCTTTGAACTTCATTTTCTAAACATTAAAATTATAAAATGATAAAATGTTCATACTGAACATAAAATAAAATATAAGCATCAATGCTGATAGAAAATTTAAAAAATAATATTTAGCTGAGTTAGATTATGTTTCTAATTCTTCAATGGCAAGAAAGCACTGAATTAGGAGCTTTCTTACAGTTTGAGAGGTTTAGTCCATTGTCATCATGGTTGGGAACATGGCAAAATGCAAGCAGGCACTGAAGCAGTAGCTGAGATTACTACATCATGATCCACAGGCCAAAGAGAGCAGAGACTATGGGCCTGGCATGGGCTATTTGGAACATACAAACCCATCCCAAGCAACCAACTTCCTCAAACAAGGCCACACCTCCTAATCCTTTTCAAACTGTGACTGGAGACTAAATATTCAAATATATGAGCCCATGGGACCATTCTTATTTAAATCACTGCTATTGCCTGTTCCCCATAGGATTCTAACCAGATCATAATGCAAAAATACATTCAATCCAACTTCAAAAGTCCCCATAATCTATCACAGTCTCAACACTTTTAAAAGTCCAAATTCTCTTCTGAGAATCATAGTAATCTCTTAACTGTAACCTCTGGTAAAATCAAAATAAAAAAGCAGGTCATATACTTCCATCACATTGTGGAACAAAATACATATCGACACTCCAAAGGTGGAAAAGGGAGTATAATGAGGAAATACTGGAGCAAAGCAAGTCTGAAAAACAGCAAACTCAACATTCTCTATCACCATGTCTGATGTCAAAGCACTCTTCACAACTCCAGCTCCTTCCAACGTTGTTGAAATCAACACACTTCTCTTTCTTGGGCTGGTTAGCAGCTTTCCTCAGCAGACATCCCATGACTCTGTTGTCTTCAACATCCATGGTCTCAAATTTAGTCCAGGTTTCACCATAACACCTTTAGAAAGTGGCCTCTCTGGGTCTCCACACAGGGCCATCCTGACACAGGCCTGGCCTCAGCAGCTTTATTTTTTTTCTAGCCATGGATGAAGATTCCACCCCTTTTTTTGTATCCTTGTATTCAATGCCAGAACTACACGTCTAAAGCTGCCAAGTTCTGCTGCTTGCTGGGACCCCATTCCTTCAACTACACTTGTATTGGTTTTCTGCTGTTTATGGTTTCCTCACTGCTTTTACTTCCCTTTAATTCCTTTTCAGAACTTAGCTTAGCGGGGTGGGGTCTTGCCCTGAGGTCACCATCAAGTTTTTCTTTAAACATTTTATCTCCTTGAGCACTGGACATAAGCTCCATTATACTTCCTAGTGTTTTGTATTTCTCATTGTCCAGTTTGTTCCTTTTCATTATAGATCTACACAAGAATAATTACTAATAATCATATGTCACAGTCAATACGGAGCTGTCTTGAAATCTTCTCTGCCAATGCCAGTAATCTAAAACTCTTCAATTTAGCCTCAGGCAGATTTTTAGGACGAGGACAAAAATAACCACATTCTTTCCAAAATATCACAAGAATGGTCTCTAGGACACTTACTGATATTCTTTCCCTTTAAAACCTCATGATCTGCACACACCCCATTTCACATCACCCTCAACAGCACTGTCTCCTATGTTCCTAATGACATGACCAACTAAGCTCCACTTAAAACCTCCAGCTGCTTTTCTAGTGCAAATCCCATATTCCTCCAACAAACAATGTGGTTAGGCCTGTTGGCCTGTCACAGCAATAATCCAGTTCCTGGTACCAACTTCCTAGTCACTGTCTTATTGCTGTGAAGAGACATGATGACCAAGGCAACTTCTATAAAAGAAAGCAGTTAATTGGGGTTTATTTACAGTTTCAGAAGTTCAGTCCATTATCACCATGGCAAGAAGCATGGTGACATGCAGGCAGACATGGTGCTAAAGAAGTAGCTGTGAGTTCTACATCCAGATCCATAGGCAACGAGAGAGAGGGGAGTTGGGGAGAGAAGGACACACTCTGGATTTGGTGTGATCTTTTATAAATCACCAAATACACCTGCTAGTGACAGACTTGCTCCAACAAGGCCATACCTATTCCAACAAGACTTCTCCTCTCAGTTCTTGTAATTATTCTCAAACAGTGCTACTCACTGTTGACCAAGTACTCAAATACGTGAGCCTGTCACGACCGTTCTTAGCCAAAACACCACAGAATCTCAGAAGCAACTTCCCAATCCATGGTGGAATTTTTAAAATAACTTAAGAATTTGTAGGTCTTGGGTAGGTGGGTAATCACAGCTGCTACTCTTTCCTATGTGCCACAGCTATGTCCTGTCCAGCAAGTCCACTACAACTTCCATGATATTCTCTGGTCCCGGAAATATGGTAATGTAAATGTTCCATCTGCGGCTGAACACTCACAGTCACATATTCTCAGCTCTTTAAACAGCAATGTATTTCTTCAATAACTGCTATGCACTGTAATAATATGATTCCCTTACCAAGGTTGGGAGCACCACAAATCTATTATTAGAACATAAATTTCAGAAGACAGGTGGACACAGTAACTGTTTATAAAAGCAATATCAATAGATTCTCCACTAGACTTATATCTGCCATAGCCATAGTTTTTTGTTTGTTTGTTTTTGTTTTTTGTTTTTGATTTTTTTTTTACCATGTTTACAGTACTAACTATGAATTCTGTCCTGTGGCACAAGCTTCAAATATAATCAAGAAAATGCTTGGTTGACTCCATAACAGTTTGCCACCCTTGCAATTTGGGGCACATAATCAGGCAAGTGTGTATTGTAGCACACAGTTTCCATCAGTGGATATGGCCATTGTAATCTTTTCTTTCCAGGGGTCTGCTTTGAACCATAAAGCTCTATGAAAGTTAGCCAGCAAGGAGAATTTCCTTATCAGTTCAAGAATGATTTCTCTGTGTCTTGCCACAAAAGTGTAGTGTTTTCAGCAGAAAGGTCTTACCACCAAGGTTTGGTGGGCAACCAAGAGCAATGGCAATAGCCTATACTGTTTTAGGTGCCTCTGGGACACCTCTATTCTCTCAATTTCACATGCTTGGCACTGAGACTTTTATTTAATAACCCATATCATCTGGGTACAGCATTATTCTTTAGTGTGGAATACTTCTGTTCAAATTTCTTTACTTAGAAAAATACTTTTAGATAGCTTACAAAAAATAAGTAGGGTTACATAAGGCTTCTTTGTTTATGTTTTGTTTTTGTTATTCAACCCTCTAAGCCTCTTTTTCCTAATCTACTATCCACATTGCCAGTTAAGCCTTTATGTCCCATTATTCTCTGATGTTCTGTCATATCATGTATCTTCTTCTCTCCTCTCTTATTATATTTTTTACTTGGATGGCAAGATTGTAGACTCCAAAGTAGCTTCTCTGTGCATAATTCATATTGGTGACGGCTTCACCTGGCTTTTCATCTCCTCGTTCCCATCACTCTTCTGCCTGTTTGAACCCCACTTCCTTCTTATATTTCTTCCATCTACTATTACCACTTTCACCCAAATGCACTTACCTATGGCCCATTTTAGTTAAAATTAGTCTTGAAACAATACAATCCAATGTTATATTTTGTATGAATGTGATACATTCTGAGAAATGATGGTATGAGAATGCTTTCCTTGTTTTTTTTTTTCTTACAATCAAAACATTGCTATTTCTGTAATAGCTGAATGTTTTGTAGGCAAAGCAGAAACACTGAAATTTGTAACATATAATCTGAGCAGAGGCATTTCAGACTTCATTCATCATTATGTGTGGAATGAGGACATACGTAGTATAGTGTTACTGTTGTTTGTTTGGAGTCAAAGCTCCACACAGTGACACTGCACAATGCAGCAGGACAAGCTGTACTTTTATTTCATTTTCTACTAAATTTTCATCATTGCATCTCAGAAGCCTTTCTTTTTTATTTTTTCCATGATTTTGGGAAATCTACATATAATCCATTATTCCACAGTTTATAGACCTGGAGATCCTCTAGCCAGGTAAGTCCCAGAACCTCACTAGTCCATAACATGCCCATCTTTCAACCCTTGCACCAGCCGAACAGCCTATATGCTGGCTAATCCAGAGGGGCATACAACTGCACATCAGGCACACGACCAAGGACAAAAGCTTACATTCCCATAAAACATCACAAAAACACAAATATTATGAAAGACAAAGGCAATACATAGATCTGCCCCAAATTCACGAGTCCTATGGAAATGTTCTCTAATGAGAATTATCTAGGTGAATCACAGTATACAAAACTTAAAGTCACAAACTTCATCAAATAATGGAAGAGTTTAGAGAAGACATGAACAATTACTTCACCAAGCAATAGGAATAGCAAAAAAAAAAAAAAAAATAGCCTGATGAAATGCCCAAGAAAACACATACATATAAATAAATGATACATATAACTAATGACAAGCACATACATATAACTAAAGAAATCCATGGTTGGAAAACTTAAGTAAATGAAAAAAAATAGGTATGTTGAAAAGAACACATGCTGAAATAAAGATGGAATGGAAAAACTCAAAAGTAAAATAAGAAATCTCAAGGGAAAGCCTTACAGGTAGAATGGAACAAATAGAGGACAGAACATTATGACTTAAAAACAAAATACAGAAATTAGACCACACATACAAAGAATAAAAATTGAAACACACACACACACACACACACACACACGCACACGCACACGCACGCGCACGCACACGCACACGCACGCACATGCACATGCTTGGAGCATTCAGGAACGGTGGAACATTCTGAAAGCACCAAATATTTGAACTAAAGGTAAAAATGAGGAAACAAACTCAGGTCAATGGTACAGACAAGATCTTCAATAGGATTATGGAATAAATCTTCCTCAAACTAAGAACTGCCCCAGCCATTGACATACAAGACGCACACAGAACACCAAATAGAAAAGACCAGAAAAGAAATTCTCCATGGCACATCATAGTTAAAACCCTGAATATGTAGAACAAAGAAATAATATTGAAAGTTGTCAGAAAGGAATTATATGTCCCATGTAAAGATAAACCCATCAGAATAACAGCTAATTTCTCAAATGGAAATCTAAAAGCCAAAAGAACCTGGAGAAAGGTATGCCAAGTTCTAAAATAGAATATGGATGGCAACCTGAGTACTGTGCCCAGTGAAACTATCCACCACAGTTGAAAGAGAAATATAACCTCTCCATGATTCAAACGGGCTAAAATAAGCCCTGTCCTTAAGGTCATCTCTATAGAGAATACTGGAAGCAATACTTCGGACTAAAGAGATGAATATCAGATATAAGAGTCTATAGAAAATAAATGGTGCTATAATTACTGAAACACAAAGTACAACTAATAAGACTAACAGCAAAATAACATCAAAATAACTGCAGTCAACACACAATTTCCAATAATAACAATAAACTTTAATAGAATCAACTCTCTTATCAAGAAGGCACAGGATAGCTGAATAAACTAAGACACAAGATTTGTTTTTCTGCTATATCCAAGAAATCATGTCTTAAGTATCACCTTAAAAAGAAGGGATCAAAAGTGTACTCCAAGTAAAGACAGCAGGAATCAATCATGTGTCACTATCCTAATATCTGATAATACTTACCAGACAAAATAAAGAAGGATACTTCATTCTAATCAAGGGAGGAATTTTAGGTCACAATTTAGTATTAAATTTTGGTCCTCTGGCATGGCAATTTCATAAAACATGTATTACTGGAATTAAAAACACAATTTAAACTCTAACTCTGTAATAGTACGTATTTTAATACTCCACATTCTCCAGTAAGTTGGGTCTGGACAAAAATAAACAGAGATATCATAACCGAATGATTTAATGGATTAAAAAGAATGGATAGATATCAACAGAATATTTTACACAGCACCCAGAGTGTATATGTGGCTCATAGAAGCTCCTCTAAAATAGACCATACATTGAGACACAAAACAAATATTAACAAAACCTGAAAATTTGAAATAATTGTGTGGATCATTTTTGACCAATACAATAAAGCTTAAAACCAACAGCAACCCAAATTCCAGTAAATATATAAACTCTAGGAGATTGACATATTACTGAATGAGGATCTGGTCAAAGAAAAAAAGTCAAAAAGAGGTTAAAAAAACACTCCCAGAATCAAATGAAAATGAAAGTACAGTAGTACATCAAAACCTCTGGGACATAGTGAATGCAATGCTAAGGGGCAAATTTATAACTCTAAACACCTACTTTTAAAAATCACAAACATAACAAATAAGTCACTTGATGAAACGAAAGGACTTGGAAAAACAAGAGCAAATCAAATCAAATCATTGCGCAAATTAATGAAGTAAAATCAAAGACAATAGAAAGTACTGATGAATCTTAGATGTTATTGTTTGAAAGATTAACATGGGCAGATATTTGGTCCAATTAATCAAAATAAAAAGACAACTCCAGTTAATGGAATCAGGGTGAATAAGAAAACATTACAACACACACAAAAGAATTTCAAAATAATGTATGAGAATCCTTTATATATCTGTACTCCATTAAGCTTGAAAAACCAACAGAATGAACGAATTTATGCATATATCCAAGCCACCAAGGTTCAAAAAGTAAAAGATCACCAACTTAAATATAATTGTAACCAATAAAGAGACTTCAGAAGTTTTTTTTTTTAAAAAAATCCTTGCAAATCCAAAATTCAAAACAAAAAAGCCCAGACCCAGATGGCTTCAGATAATTATAACAGACTTTTTAAGATGGTATACCATCAATACTTATGAAATTATTCAAGAAAAATAGAAACAGAAGGAGTACTTCCAAATTCCTTCTACAAAGCCAGTATTAATCTAGTATCAAAACCAGTTAAATGCACAAAAATGGAAAGTTGTAAGCCATTATCCTTGATGATCATAGATAAAAAAGATCCCCAATGAAATACTTTCAAGGCAAATGTGGCAGTATATAAAAAGATTATCCACCGTGATCAAATTGCCTTTATCTCAGAGATAAAAGAGTAGTTCAAAATATATTAAGTTAGTAAGTGTAATAAATCTTATAAATTATTTTAAAGACAAAATTCATATGACCATTTCAATAGTTGCATAAAAAGCCTTGTTGAAGTCAACAAGCTTTCATGATAAAAATCCTAGAGGCTAAAAGTTTAGGAAATATGCCTCAAAATAATGAAAACTTTATATGACACCCAATATCATCCTAAATGAATAAATACTGGAAGCAATCCATCAAAATCAGGAACAATTCTCCATTGTTCAACATACCCATTATATTTCAATTTATGGCTTGAAGCACTCATTAGTACAATAAGTCAAGAGAAAGAAATTAAGGTTATATAAATAGGAAAATAAGTTAAATTATCGCTGTTCATAAATGATCTGATGTTATACTTCATAAACTACAAAAATTTCTCCAGAAAACTTGTATAAATGATCTACACCTAGAGAAAAGTGGCAGGAGATAAAATGAATTTATAGGGGCTTAGACCTGCCTCAACTGAATGTACCAGGCTCTGCTGACTCCCCATGGGAGACTTTGCCTTGGAGGAGGTGGGAATGGGGGTGGTTTGGGGGCTGGGGGGTGGGAGGAGGGAGGACAAGGGAATCTGTGACTGATATATAGGATGAATGGAAAATTTCTTAATTAAAAATAAATAAATAAATAAAATTAATTTATAAAACTCAACAGTTTTTATATACACCAATAAGAAACACTCTGAGAATGAGATCGTGGACAGATTCTCATTCACAATAGTCTCAAAAATATCTAGGAATAAAACTACGCATAGAATTGACAGATCTCTACACCAAAAACCTTCAATCTCTGAAGAGATTGAGGAAAAGACTAGTAGGTGGAAAGATCTCCCATTCTGGAGGATTTGTAGAATTTGATTTTGAAAATGACTATTCTAGCAAAAGTGATTTACAGCTTCAATGTAATTCCAATCAAAACCCCCATCTCCTTATTCAGCGAAGTAGAAAAAACAAGTAACAAAACAGCAAACAGCAAACAAACAAAATATCTGACAATTTATATGAAAGTTAAAACTCCCATATAGCCAAAAAAAAATCCTGAACAAAACCAATGCTGGACAGAATACCATTCTAGCTTTAAAGTTATAATATAGAGCTTTAGTAATAAAAGCATAATTGTATTGGCATGAAATAAATAAGTAGACCAATGAACCAAAATTGAATACTAAACATGCGTGCACATAACTCCAGCCATCTGATCACTGACAAAGATGCAAAAACATGCGTTGGAGGAATACAAAAACACCGTCTTCATCAAATGGTGCTAAGAAAACTGGATGCCCACATATGAGAGAAAGAAATTAAATGTGTGCCCATTACCCTACACAAAAATTAACTCTAAATGAATCAAGGGTGTCCATGTTGAAACCTGAAACTGCTAGAAGAAAACAGTCAGTCCTCTTCAAGACATCAGTGAAGGAAAAGATCTCCGAAAAGGACAGCATTTCGAGTGGAACCACATAACTATAAAGCTTCTGTACAGGTAAAGGTACAATCAATGGAGTGAAAAGGAAGCCCACATAAGAAGAGAATTTATGCCAGTTATATATCTGACAGAGGATTTGTGGTGATAGACTTTCTGAGAATATCTCTGCAGCATGAATCTTAAAAGTTCTTATTAATAAAAACAAACCCAGAGCCAGGTTTTGGGGTGAACACTGAAAGAGCAGAGAAACAGAACAGGCCACAGCTAACCTCACCTCGCCAATTCTTCAGCTGGTCCTGTTTCCTCAGACAGGAAGCTTCTGAGTCTTTATCCAAAATGAATCTCTGCTGAACTGCTACTCAAAAGCCTAAAAGCTTAATCAGACTAGATCCTGGTCCTCACACCTTATATAACTTTCTGCTTCCTGCCATTACTTCCTGAGATTAAAGGTGTGAGTCACCATGCCTGGCTGTTTCCCTTGTGGCTTTGAACTCACAGAGATCCATCTGGATCTCTGCCTCTGGAATGCTAGGATTAAAGGTGTGTGCTAACACTGCCTAACCTCTATGCTTAATATAGTGGCTGTTCTGTTCTCTGACCCCCAGATAAGTTTATTAGCATGCACAATATATCAACCACATATCTCTTGCTTTCAAGGATACTAAACTTTTAACAGACCTTGCAACAAAGTTAATGATATACCTCCAGATCCTTTATATATTCAATGCATGTATTCAATCTGCTGCCCTGCTATGTCCTCAGCCTCTCTAAGTTTAGTCAGCCTTCTAGATGACAGTGTAGCCAACTTTACTATACCTGCCACTTTTCCCATGCAAGCAATGCTTACAACCTGAGATAAATACTGAGCTTTAGTCTTAAATTATATACTACTCCATGCTGTTGACCCAGAATAATGTGTTTATGCACATGTTGTGATAATCATGTGCAGAAAGCAGCCAAATGTTGAAAGCAAACTTAAAACAAATATTCTATGAATGTTGGCAGCTATGTGTGGAAACAAGTTGATAACATCTTTGTGCAGTTTTGAGTGATATTCTGAGTCAGCTGATGTCTGGAAAGCAATTTATTTTCTTGTAAAACTCTGTTAAAAATCTCTATTAAAAAATACTGTGCTCTTTCCCATGCCATGTTTTCTGTGCTGTTCAATAAATACCAAGCAAAAGTCCTCTGCTAGGGACATAAAGACAAAGAACAGAAATAGGCAGGACAGGCAGACAACAGGAATGATAGATCAGATACAACAGAATGACAGGAGAGGGAGATACGTGGAGAATACAAATTTGGACTTACTCTGGGTCAAATTACACCAAGAGAGAACTTTTGATTTTATTTTTTTAATGTGACATTAACACATTTTGGTGTAATCTCTGAGGTTTTCTTAATGTGTTAATCAATAGAAGCATTAATAGCCAGAATATATAAAGAACTCATAAAAGAAAAAGGAAGAGTCAAAAAAAGACAAATGCAACAATTTAAAAATGGATCTGAATAGTGTTCTCAAAAAAGGGCATAAAAATGCCAAAGAAATACCTCAAAAAGTATTCAGCATCCTTAGCAAATAGGAAAACTCAAGTTAAACTATCTCTGAGATTTCATCTTACCCTGGTCAGAATGGCTAAGATCAAGTAAACAATAGAAAACAAATGGTGGTTAGGGTGCTGGAGAAAGGAAATTCTCCGGCACTGCCGGTGGGACTGCAAAGAGTGTGCTTTTTACTAAATCAGGTGCAATAGAGTTTGATGCATATGTGTTTAAGATTAAAATTTTTGTTTCCTTGTTAAGAATAAAGTATCCTTGTTTATCTCTACTGATTGCTTTAGCATGAAGTCTATTTTGTCAGATACGGTTGCCAGATAGGGACCAGTGAGCTCCTAATTCCAAACATGCAGAGTGGGGGGCATGTCTTCTGTGTGTAATTGCCAAATGTCTAAAGCTTAATGTGTTGTGCTGTGTAAATATTTTATGAATTTAACACTGGTAACTGTCATATTTTGATGCTAACCAAGTTTTAGGGATAAAATGATACCTTGCCAACATCAAGTGACTTTAGCTGCAAGAAATGTGTGAGAAGTTCTGTATGTGAGGAGAAAAAAGAAAATAAAAGTGGATCTGAAAGTTAAAAGAAAAGATAACAATGCCTGCTTACTTGTTGGTTCTATTTACTAGGAATATCCATCGTTTTAACTTTAAAGAATATTCATTGTTTTAACTTTAAGGCAGCATCTATTATAAAAAAATAAAACAAAACAAAAAAACTGAGTTCATCATAGATGACAGATAAATGTATTTTTGTCTTAATTAAATATGGTACCCTGAGTTTTTTTTATAGGAAAGTTGAGGCCATTAGAATTTAATATTGTTGTTGAAAATTTTGTGTTGATTGTAGTCATTTCATTGCTATTTGCTGTTTGTTTTATTTATTGTAATTTGTGTTTCAGTAATTATCACACCATTTATTTTCTATAGACTACTGGATATGTTTATCCATCTCTTCAGTCTGAAGTATTGCTTCCGGTATTCTCTATAGAGCTGACCTCAAGGACATGGCTTATTTCAGTCTGTTTGGATCATGGAGAGGTTATCTTTCTCTTTCAACTATGGCAGATAGTTTTTCTAGGCACAGCAGTATAACTTGACATCCAATGTCTTTTAGAACTTGGAGAATATTTCCTCAGGTTCTTTTGGTTTTTAATGTTTCCATTTGAGAAATCACCTATGTTATTTGGATAGATTTACTTTTGCACTGGACTTATTGTTTTTCTTTTATAGCTTTCATTATTCTTTCTTTTCTCATTATCTTTAGCGTTTTAACTATGATACGTCATGGGGATTTTCTTTTCTTGTCTTGTCTACTTGGTGTTCTGTGTGCTTCTTGTATCCATATGACTATATTATACCTTATGTTGGAAACGTTTTCATCTATGATCTTGTTGAAGATATGCTCTATGCCACTAAGCTAGAATTCTTCCCCTTCATCTGAGCCTATAATTTGAAAATTTGGTGTTTTCATGGTGTTCAATAGTTCCCGCATATTCTTTTTGTGTGCTTTATTTTTTCATATTCTTTACATGTGTAGGTGAATTCTATTACTTTATCTTTCAGTTCTGATAGTATATCTTCTACTTGCTCCATTCCACTTGGAAGGCTTTCTCTTAAGATATCTAATTGGGTTATTGAGTTTTCCCAGTCTATCCTCATATCAATAAGATTTAGTATTTCTATTTCTTCATTTCATTCAGTTTTCAAAGTATTTATGGTCTTTATTTCACTTCATTTCACTCTGTTTATTTTTGTCTGTTTGAGTAAACTCTAAACCATTTATTGCTATTCTCTTTAAGTTCATTGAGCTGCTTATTTCTGTCTTATTTAAGCTTACATTTCTATAAAACCGGTACATAATATGGTGGACATACTGTCTTGGGTTTTTATTTCTTTTTCTTTTCTGTGAGACCTGGTTGTGTGGACTTAATTTTCTGACTGTGCATCTGATGTAGACAAGAAAGTTGTGTTGGTCTGCAGGTTGTGGCAACAAGACAATACCTAGAGTTTTGACATGGTACAGGCAGGTCTCTCCAGTCTGGGCTGGGACCTTTGTTGTGGGCACTAAAGTCAGTCTGTGAATTAAGGAGGGCACAGGTGGGATAGAGTCAGATGGAAAGGCTCATGGGTCTAGGCCAAAGAACAGGATGTGTAAGCCAACCTGGGCCTGGAGGTCAGATGTTGCATGGTAGATAGAGAGGGCTGAGCTGGCATGCAGGAGGCATGTCCTAGCCCCAACACAGATATAGAGGACAGTGAGGGAAGAGTTGCCTGAGTGTGTCAGAAACTGTTTATGGGTTCTAGGGTTGGTCTGAGAGCTGTGGAGTGTATAGGTCAGGTAGCATAACTAGAAAAGACTCATTATGCTAGACTGGAGCATTATTTATTGATGCTAGGCTGGGTCCAGAGGTGATATCAGCTGAAATGTTTTTATTTTTTTTCCAGATTCAGCTTCTCAGTTCACATATACCTTAATTTTTTTTATTTAATTAAAGGAATGTATGTAAAGTATTAGCACTTATTAGTAAAATGTTTCAGAATCATTAGAAATAACATTTTTCTCTTCCTGCTTCACCCTCTTGAGTACTGGATATATATATATATTTATGTAACTTTGCCC
Source organism: Peromyscus melanophrys (assembly GCA_902168415.1). Lineage (NCBI taxonomy): Eukaryota > Metazoa > Chordata > Mammalia > Rodentia > Cricetidae > Peromyscus > Peromyscus melanophrys. The sequence continues at coordinate 3,455 of CABHPR010129713.1, read as the reverse complement.
AGCTATGATAAACATTTATAAAAGAAAAGTATATTGTAGTAACAAAATATCTGTGAAATATGTTGAAATTAAATCCTTATTTTTAAATAAACAATTATATTAATAATTTTAATTTTAAAATATAGTTAATAATTACTGATAGCCTAATTAAATATAAGACATCTTTATGTTAACAAGAAATCAAGAAATTCAACTGGAAATTTTTTAAAGATACATAGAAAACTGTGTTATTAACAAATATTCCCCAAATTCAAAGATTAATATTTTGAAATTGGATGTAAAACATGGAAAAGGGAACTACATATTTCATTTTAATATATGTGTACAAGTTACAAGAATGAAAATGGAATTACATATGTTAGGTCACAATAAAAATAAATCCATACCTGATATTCCATCAAGTGTGGACCTGTCTTTCATCTTTCCTAAGCCATGTATCACTCCACCTAATTTTTACAATGACCTCATGCCAAACTCCCTCTCTTCCTTTTTCCTAAGTCACTCAACAACTCATCTGCCTTTTGCAGAAACACATGCCACAAAGAAAACCTTCTTCCTTCACCCTCTATACTCTACCCAACAGCTCACCTGTGCTTACCAGTACTCAGTGCTAAGTGGGCCACAGGATCTACAGAATGAACCACACCTCCAGCATCCGGCAAGAAACCTCAGCTGCCTTCATTCTAAGCTTCACCCACTCAGACTTGGTATTCTTTGAGCAGTTAGCCAACTAGGCCAATACCATGAGATAATCAGTTCTCCAGGCTCCATGTCTTTGGTTTCCTCCCAAGATGCTCAGCTCAATATCCTCAATTCTTAAGATTTTCTTTACCAGACAACAGGGTCAGATAAGAAACTTTCTTCCACTAACTCTGCACCATTCAGATGACCCCATTTCACCAGTCAAAACACAGCTTACCCTGTTGGACTGGGAAACAGTATCCATTTCTTTGTTGCTACTGAAAAACACTTTTCACTTTCAAGAACAGATACAATCTTAGATAGGGAAAAAAAAGTATTCTAAGCAAATTCCATAAGGAAACAGCAGGTGTTGCTCTCCTAATATCTGACACAATAGGCTTCAAACCAAAGCTAATCTGGAGACAAAGAAGGTCATTCATTCTGATCAAGAGAACATTCATTTTTAGGGAACATCACAATTCTAAACATATATGCACCAATGTTCTATCATAAAATAAACACTAGTTGGCATTAAGCCACAGAAAAACTCCAGTATAGCAATAGTAGGTGATTTAAATTAACCGATTTCACTGATTGGCAGGTTATCCAGATAATGATGAACAGAGAAACAACAGAGGTAAATGATACCATAGAATGAATGAATCTAACAGATTATTCTAGAATTTGTAGAATGAATCTACAAATTATTCTCCAGAAATACACGTTCTTATCTAAAGCTCACAGACATTATCTAAAATACATCACATATTGGGAAACTAAACAATTATCAACTAATTTAAAAATTTCAAATAACTATATGCATTTTACTCTACTACAATGACATAAAGCTTGAAATCGATAGCATACAGACACAAACACACACACACACCAAAAATTGCATAAATTCATGGAAACTGAAAAATACCATCAAATGATGAATAAATCTAAAACTTAGAAATCTAGAACAAAATATTTAAATTCTTGGAATTAAATGAAAATATAATAAAAACTGGCAGTATACAATTAAAATAGTCTTAGAAAGAAATTTACATATCAAAGTGCATACATTAAAAATTCAGAAGAGGCACAAATAAATCACTGAATACATATTGTAAGATTTGAAAAGACAAGAACAGAACAGACCCCAAACAAGTAGAGATGAAAAAATAATCATTATGAGGGTAGAAGTTAATGAAATGAAATTAACAAAACCAATGAATTATGGAAATGAGGTGTTATAAAGGTATACAAGATTGATAAATCCTTAGGCTAATTAACTAAAAGACAAAAATATGAATATTAAAATTAATAAATTATAGGTAGGCAAGAAGATATTAGAATAGACACCAAAGAATTTCAGAAAATAATAGGGACATATTTTTAAAAAAAACACATTCCATTAATTTGGAATCCTAAAACAAATGGATCAATTTGTAGGTCATCTGATCCACCATAGTTAAGCCAAAATGAGATAAATAATTTAAGCATATTAATAACAAGCAAGGATATTGAATCACTAATACTTTTTTACTTAAAAAACAGTACCAGGGCCAGATGGATTCATAGCAGAATTATTCTGCATATACAAAGCACAAACATAATCCATGATTCTCAAAACAATTTCACAAATAGAAGGAACACTTCCAAACTCCTTCTGTGATGCTAGTATTACTGTAGTAGTTACGTTAAGCAAGAGACAACCCCAAAAGAGAGCTATAAAGCCTACTTATTGATGCCTGATGAAAATAGCTCCAAAAATACATGATATCTAATTATAATTCTAATTATACTATTTTTTTTTTTTTTACTAAATCTCAATCATTCAATTTTACCAATAGATGCTTAGGTGAAAGCCTGCTAGCTCAGAGAGACAGAGAAAGCACCCAGTTGACCTTCTTCCTCTGTTGATGTCCCAGAAAGAGGCCCTTTTCCTACTCCATCTCAAACAAAACTCCTCAAACATAATGTCCCTCCCTTCTACTTCCTGGACATCTCTCTATCCATCCTCCTAACTCCCTCATACTCTCTATGGTTTTTTTTCTTTCTGTTAACTGTTTGCTTGTTCTGCCTCCTGACCTATAGTTGACTTTATTTAATCCTGTTTTTACAATAAGCAAAATGTTCTTGGATTAAAGGTGTGTGCTAGGGCTGAGCCACACCACAACTAGAAGCAGGTTTTTCCAGTAAATAATGCAGTCTCATTATTTACACACAGTGTAATCAAATATCCTACAACAATACTACATAACTACAATCATACAAATGATGTAGAACAAACACAGAAATAGACATATAAATCAATGAAATAGAACAAACGGACTAGATCAAAGCCCATGCAACTACGACTAACTGGTATTTTACAAAACTTTGAAAATTCACATAGGAAGAAAAATAACAACCTTAAGAAATGATTGATAACCATAACAAAATGGGTATCCACATTTAAAAATAAATGAAGCTAAACCAGCAGTTCTCAATCTGGGCGGTCGAAAGAACCTGTCACAGGGATTGCTTAAGATCATCTGCAAACACAGACAGATATTTACATTACAATTTCTAATAGTAGCAAAATTACAGTTATGAAGTATCAACAAAAATAATTTTATGGTTGGGGGTTACCACAACATGAGGAACTGTATTAAAGGGTCATAGCATTAACAACGTTGAAAACCACTGGTCTAGATACTTATCTCATATTCTGCACAAAAATCAGCTTGAAGTGGCTCAGAGAGTTTCAAACTCTGAAACTCCCAGGAGGAAAATGAGGGTTTATG
>CABHPR010129711.1:22115-41312 GCA_902168415.1 Peromyscus melanophrys | reverse complement strand
CTGGATTCCCAGTGCTTGGGAGGTTGAGGCAGGAAGAGAGTAAGTCTGAGACCTGTCTTGGCTACCTGTATATACCTAGTATAGCAATACTCGTCTAATAATAACAATCATAGTAATAATAACAATTAGCATTCTGTAAGATTAAGTCCAGCCAGTTGCACAGGTCAAATCTAATAGCAGCAACTTTGCAAATGCAGCCTAGACTTCTCATAGTATACCATTTTTTTTGCTGCAAAACAAGTACTTCACAATACAGTGGCTAAAACTGCAAATGTGTGGGTAGTCTGTGGTTGTATTGGTTGGCAGCTTGGCTGAGCTCAGCTGAGAGGCTCTTCCGGAGCAGCGGCAGCCGTAAGATCTGGAAAAGCCTCCTGCTAGTTGATGTGGTGGTCGCTTCTGCTCCACCAGAGCTCTCATCCCCTAGACAGCTAGTCTGAGGCTGTTCACAAGGTGGGGGCAGGTTTCCCAGAGCAGCAAGTCCAGAAGCTGCCAGACCTCTTGAGGCCTAGACATGGACTTCTCAAGAATTCTTCTAGATCTTTTTGCTGTCTTCAAAGGGTCTGTCTAATTTAAAAGAAGACATTAGGAGCTGGGTATAGTGATGCACACCTGGATTCCCAGTGCTTGGGAGGTTGAGGCAGGAAGAGAGTAAGTCTATCATTGCTTCCAGCTCCATCCATTGGTCAAAGCTAGACACAGGGCGAGTGCAGATTTGAGCAAAATAGATGCTGGCTCTTGAATAGAGGAACTGTAAAATACTGGAGACTTTTTTCAAATGGCCACATGAGAAACAGAGGATATGAAGTTCATACTGGCCTTGCTGATGAATTAACTCAGGCTCTTCTAGGACACGATGGCTCAGAGGGATTCTACTGGCCTCTGTTCTTTAATGGCAAAAAAATGGCCAAGTATTCTCTGTATTCCCAAGAGTCTATATTTGAACACACACACACACACACACACACACACACACACACACACACACACCACACCACACACACATTCACACATGCACGCACGCATGCACACACATGCACGGCCCTTTCACGGAGTGTTGTCTTATCAACTGCAGGAATTGTACTGTCCCAGTTACTATAGGAACCATATGAGCACGGAGAAAATGAAGGTCTCAGAGGCCAGAAGATGGTATATTTCTTGTAGGCCCATTTACATCCCAGGTTCACCCAAGCAGCAAGGTTCACTGGGCACCTTATGATTCAAAGGCCTTGGATCTGAGCAGGAAGCAATTTCTAGCAAGCACTAGCTTCTAGGAGGTTCCAAGCAGCCGCTTTAGGAGTCAACCTGATAGAGATCAGTTCTCTCCTGGCTGAGAGCAGACTCAGAGCTGCTGGGATCTGTATGTCCAGGTTGCATGATCCAGGAAGAAGGGAGTCTACCTGGGAAGGGCTTGAGCTCCCACAGACCTGGACTCACATTCCTAGCTCTTCTATGCCCTGTATGGGCCAGATGTCTTTAGGCAAAGGATGGCAGCTTCCTACTAATGGGAGAAGTGACATCCGCCTCTTGGGGTCCTGGGAGAAGTAAATGAGGCAGGACTGAGGGTCTGTTGGCGCTATGTCCGAGTCTCTTCAACCGTCTAAGGTACCCAGGTCCAGCTTCTGTGACTTTTGACTGCTAACTTATTTAGAGAATGGCCTCTGACAAATGGAAACCAGGTCCTGGGAGGAAGTGGGACAGTCAGAAAGCCAAACTCATTTTTTTCCAAAGGATCATTTGCTCTACAGACCCCCAATGTAGCCCCCATGGAGGATGCATCTTGCCCTCTTTTCTTATTCCCTGCATTCCTTGTTCCTTCCTACAGTGAGTCTCCTTGGAGGAAGTCTCATCTCACGCTTACTTCGGGTGAATCTAAACTAAGAGCCTGTGTAAAACACCAGGGTTCAGAGAAACCATTGATGACTTATTTCTATTGTTTTATTCCCATAAATAATGTTCTGGTTACACATGAGCATCTGGTCACCTCCATGTCTGTACAAACACTGCTTCCTCTATGGGAATCCCCTAGACATTTTTCCCAACAAACGTCTGTCCCTCCCAGGTACCGCAAATGTTAGTGTCTCATGACACCTTCCTGGCTGTGGGTAGTTTTCCAATTTTATGGCTGTAAATAAGATTTATATGAAAGTTCTCAGGATTTTTCCTAAGAACGTGTGTGTGTGTGTGTGTGTGTGTGTGTGTGTGTGTGTGTGTGTGAGAGAGAGAGAGAGAGAGAGAGAGAGAGAGAGAGAGAGAGAGAGAGACAGACAGACAGAGAGAGAGACAGACAGACAGACAGACAGACAGACAGAGAGACAGAGACAGGGAAGGAGGAAGGGGGAAATGGATTGAGATGGATGACATGAGGTTTGCCAAATCTCCCAGTAGCATGAGTGGACACAGGGAGACCCAAGGGAGGGTCTGGTTTAGGCAGGTGAAGGATCCTAGACTATAGTAGAGACAGAGGAGATGGGGGGCAAGTAGATGGTCTTAGATGTGATTTTGAAATCAAGCTAGCAGATTTTGAGGATGACAGATGTAGAGAAAGAAGGGAGGAAGAGGGACTGCTCTGTCACCACTTCCAGCTCCAATCACTGGTTAAAGGCTCCAGCAAGGCTGCGCCATCTTCTGCCTTGGGGAAGAGCAGCTTGATGGGATCAGACATGGACATTCAACATTTGAGAGGCTCATTTAAATGGAGAACTCCAAGTAGTCTGTGTCTGGAGCCATCACATAAACTGTGAATTCTCAGTCCATGGATCAAAGCCCTGGGGGTAAATGAAACTTATGAAAAGCAAGATAAATAGGGAGAGCAGATTACTGAATGATGACCCCCACCCCTTTTTAAAAATGGAGTCTTTCTGTGTCCTTCCATGGAGCCTTAAAAGCCACAGGCAGAATATTTCAAGGAGGAAGGGAGGGTTAGGGAAAGATGGTGTCAGATCCACAGCCCCTTTCCTGTCCAGAATGATAAAATTAAAACCAGGCATAGCAGCACAGAACTCTGGAGGTAGAGGCAAGAGGATCACAAGTTCAAGGTCACCTTCAGCGGCATAGCAAGTTCAAGGTCAGCCTAGGCTACACAAAACTGTCTCAAAAATTTAAAGGCAAACTTTAAATCAATTAAAGATTTAAATGGATTGAGAGAAATCGTAAGTAAACCAATAAAACCGCCTGGAATGTGTTCTACTGTTTGGAGCAGGAAGACACTTCTACTGGAAGCTTCAGAAGTAAAAGATTTAAAAACTAGGCCCACAAACTAACACAAAATGGCTTTTGTAATACAAGAACACCAGAGTGAAGATGCAGGTGGGAAACTGGGCAAGAATACTTGCAGCTCACAACATAGATGAAGGAGCAGCTTCCTTAATATATAAAGACTTACAAGAAACCAGTTCAAAACCTCGGTGGAGAGAAGGGAAGGAGATCCGAGCCAGTAGTTTACCGAAAGGAAACGCAGAAAGGAAACATTAAAGTTATCATTTTCACCTATCAGGCTGACAACAAATCCCAAGGCTTGATGGATGACACATTCCCTCAGAGTTCTTGTAGGAAAACATTTTACACATTGTTGCAGGGCGTATACACCAGCCCTGTGTATTAGAAGCCTCCTTTCAGTAGGGGGCAGTGTAGGATGCCCAGAAAGGGAAACAGGAAGAAACTCTATCTTGAGTTTTGGCCTCATTCAGTTCCTTTTGCCTATATTGTTGTCTTGCTGAGCCTCAGTTTCCCCATTAATAATCAGGAAAAGGTATTGAGTTTGCACCCTCCCCCCAACACACACACGAATGGACTAGAGAAATGGCTCAGCAGTTATGAGGACTTGTTGCTCTTGCAGAGGACTGCTGGTTCAAGTCACAGAACCCACAGGGTGGCTCACAATCATCTGTAACTCCAGTTCCAGGCTCTGATGTCCTTGCCTTCTTATGACAAGGGCAACAAGCATGCACATAGTGTAAAGACATGCATAAAGGCAAAATATTCACATACACAAAATAATTTTTAAAAAATTGATGGTGATAATATTTAACATTTGCTATGTACTTCCCTGGACTTAGACATTGGAGTCAAAGATCTCCTTTACTCCACACACAACCTTTGTTCCTTAGGCACAGTTCTCCTCCACCTAACAGGTGAGAAAGAGCCTAGGTGGTTGAGGTTTCATGAAGCAAAACCATTTTCCGGTAAACGCATGGATGAACAGGAGACCCTCCCACCAGGGTTGAAAGCTGGGGCTCTCCACTTAGTCACTCTGGCTTCCAAGTCTGTGTACATTGTAAAGGGCAAAGATGACATGGCTTTTATTGCTTTAATTAAAACTGGGGTGAAGACTTGCAATTCAGATTCAAATAAAATTGTGTTTCGCCTGCTGTGGTGCAGAGAAGGCTATGGCAGCGATTACGCCCGAGATTACAAACAATCACAGAGAAAAGGCCTTTTGCAACCATTTCCTGTCGAAGCCACAAACATCACACTTTAAAAATAATTATGGCTATGTTATTGGAACATGATTCATGAACTCTGAATAAATATGAGGGGTTTGGAAAGAAAAGGCTTCCAGACTATAGATTTGCTTCGGATCTGATGAAATTTAATGTCATTTCCCAGCTGGAGAGTAAAATGCAGGGAAGGAATAAAGCCCCACCCTATGTACAGGGAGAAAATGGAGTGTATGTCACGGGGAGCTGATGTGCACACATCTTTCTGAAGCACAGGCTCAGAAAAATGCACGACTCTCTGGGATTCGTTGAAGAAAACTGCTGAGAGGGAGCTGCTACTCTCCCGTCTTAATTTTGCATTCCGATGGCTAAAAATATATTTATTTTAAAGCTCAAGGTCCCTGCCTGTGAGATATTTAGGTAGAAGACATCAGAGGATGGGTTTAGGTCAGGAACTTGTGCTGTATTCACCGTGGCTCCCCGTCATAAAGATATTTCTCACACGCTGCAGTCAGTGTTTACAGTATATAGCTTGTTTCCTTCCAACTATTATGAGCAAAATTGAACCCAGGCAACATTCACTCTTTCAAAATGTGATGGAAACATGGAGGATGGGGGGAGTGTGGGGTTAGGGAGGGGCTGGCAGTGGGTTCGAAATGTAATTTCAAGGGTTTTCATAAAAAAGGAGCCGTCCTCTTCTCCCAGCCCATCTCAAAATTACCATTCCCTCGAGGGTCTAGCTTTTTCCTGGGGGAGAGTCAAAGAGTTCCTGGTTTGACACATCTGTTCATTGCTGTGTGTGAGCTTACCCCATGAGCAAGAGAAACATGGCTGCATGTAGGGACCACCTAGAATAGCATTGGGCTCTTAGCTTCTGGAGGATCAGGAGCCTGAGTCTGGCCTCCCTGTGGCCTCTCTCACTCTGTTCCCTAGGGCAGATCATTAGCCCTCTCTGGGCCCTAATCTTCAACATCTGGGATTGGGCACTGATAGACATCCCTGAGGAACCCTCCAGGTTATCTCTTATCACCTGGAGATTTTCCTCCTCTACCACTTGCCCAGAAATGCTCAGGAGGGACAATGTCTGTCCACAAGGCTAGTGAGTGTCCTTCTCTATTTGACCAATTCAGAAGGGACCTGGAGATGAGGTCAGTCACTTTGAGACTATTGTCAATCAACTGAGGCTCCAGTAAGGACATTTTGTTGGTGAGATGGGCTTATCACGGCACCAACATGAAAACTGTGGTTTTGGACAAATTAACCAGCTTTCCCAAGACGCCACTGCATCTTTGGAAGTCCCTCAGAGGGGTGTGGGAAGAGTCAATAAGATGCGTTGATACCCAGAGAGTATATTCCAGCATCTGGCATACGGCAAGCAGTGACTAGTGGAAAGTGTTAGTAAAGGTTCCTGTGCCTGTGGACAGAAAAACTGAGGTTGCACCTACCTCTGCCCCAAATGTGGCCAGCTCAGGAGTGAGATGCAGCATCAGAAAGATGAGCCAAGGGAATCGAATCAGCTCGCTTAGTCAGTGAAAATCAGATTAGGGGAGGCACTGAAATTAGAAGGATTCTCGTGAAACTATCTTGCTTTCAAATGCGCCAAGAAAGTCCCTAGGAAAATCACAAAACTAGTAAAAGATCTTTTCTAGTCCCTTGGAGAGAAGCAGTCTTCCCCATCAGCAACCCCTGCCAAATGAGTGCCTGCTCTGCCCAGGGCTCTGGCTCACAAGTCACAAGGGACTTCGACAGCTGCTCTGCCTTTCCCACACTCTAAGCCTGCGTCTCGAATGGGAAGAAAGGTCCAGGAGTGAACTTGTGCCTCAGCTAGGCCTGGTGTTTCCCCTTTGGCGATTCCTCAGGAAGGTAGAATCTGATGTGCAGTCTAGCCCTTGCTCCCCGTGGCTTCCCTGCTCTGCCCTTGTCATATTGACCAGATTCTTGACCTCCCTTAGTCTCACTTTTCACCTCTATAAAATGGGAGTGTCAATACCCAGCTTTTAGAGGAGTTAAGAGACCCACGAAGCAATTCGGGGTAATGGACTTGCGTGTGCCGGTCTGAGCCCTCTCCTTGGAAAAGCTGATTTGCAACTTAGAATCGAGAAGCAGTGGAGGAGGTAGGAGAAAGTTTGTTCCATTTTCTACGAATGTTTTCGCTAGGACTGGGGCACAGCAACGAAGAGGTTGAAGCTTACGTTTGGGGTAAACAGAAGCTCGGCTCAGAGACCCTCAAGCCAGGATGGTGCCTCGGGCTGCAGAAACGCATCTTTTTGATTCATGTCAGAGTCTGTTTATAAACACCTAGGGGCATCTGGATTGATGAAAAGAAGGTGGCCCATAGGACTGGAGAATTGGGGACCTAGGGAGCTAGGGAAGTGGGGTGTGGGTCCTACAGAGGAGGTTAGACCAAGCTGGGAAGGATGGGGGTGCCCCCTAAACAGGGAAGGGTGAAGCAGGAAGCCTGAGAGGTGGGTCTACTTTGCACCATGAGATAGGCTTGTCCCATAAGAAAGTATACCATGAAGTACCTGGAGAGGCTCAGGGGGTTTAGACTTGATTCTGTGTTACTCTCAGCTCTCCACTGTGCGGAGACCAAGGTAGGCTGTGGCTAGTGGTTACATTTGTGTCATGAGTGATCACTGAGTAGTTTTGTCTTGCTGACACCCCCATTAAGCAGTTACCAGAGGGGGACAATAGAGGCATAGCCAGGAAAGGCTGAGGGGACATTTTTTTTTCTTTTTTTTTCTTTTTTTTCTTTTTTTTTGGTTTTTCGAGACAGGGTTTCTCTGTGTAGCTTTGCGCCTTTCCTGGAACTCGCTTTGGAGACCAGGCTGGCCTCGAACTCACAGAGATCCGCCTGCCTCTGCCTCCCGAGTGCTGGGATTAAAGGCGTGTGCCACCATCGCCCGGCGTGAGGGGCCATTTTAAAGTTGGTGAAATATTGCTCCCCAGGCGGAGAAAGAGCAGAAAGCACCACATTAACAGGAATCTGGAGGACCTGGCATGCTCATCCGGTGCTGTGTCAATTGGTACAACCACTTTGGAAAACCATTTCTCAGTATTAGCAGCTGAGCCTATAGCCTCGTGGCCAGCAATTCAACTGTGAGTCCATAAATTCACCAAAAGATGCATCAAGAATGTCCATAGCAGCATTTTTTAAATAAAAGCATAAAGTTGATTAGACTTAGTGGCATAGGCCTGAAATCCCAGCTACTTAAGTGGCTGAGGTAGGAGGATTGAAAGTTCAAGGCCAGCCTGGGCAATTTAAAGAGGAGATGGGGCTGGACTGAGAAGGACAAAGGTGTCATTGTGAGTGGCTGCCACTCAGGAAGTGGGAGAAGCAAGGGACAATGTGCTGCAGGCCTCAGGAATATATCATAAGAACTCAGCTGGTTATGGCAAATCACTACCTGGAGGAGTCAGGGAATTCCTCCAGAGGAAGCCAAATTCCAAGGAGTTTTTGGTGTTATTTGGCTTGTTATATGTCAGCTGTCTTCTGTTATGAAAATCATGTGTGCCTTCATAGTTTTCCCAATTGACTTTTCCCTAAGAAGGGCTAACTGTGTGGACTGATCACTCTCTGGACATACACATTCCAGGTATTTGGAGAACAGCCTCAGGAAAGGCTTTCTCTGGAATCAGATATCTCCCTTAGCCACTTTCAAGGACTAGCAGTAATAACAGTCCACATGAAAGTCTCCTGATTTAAGGTAAATTCCACAAGGAGACACCACCTAGGTCAGGTGGACGTTAAGTAATAGCTTTACACAATTTAGCTCAGACCCTCCTTTCTTACATCCTTACTAACTTTATAGACCTCTAACTCCTTACCTAACCACTTCTAGGAATATTTAGATAACCTTCTGCGCTGACAGCTATGCTTAGCCAGAACCCCAGTTCAAGCCTCCCTGTAATTATCATCATTGGCAGCATCCGGCCAGGTCCATCCCCAGATGGAGGAAAGTACCTTATCAGAGATACCTCTGTACTCTCTAAGAACAGACTTAAGCATCCAGGCTACCTGTTTGAGAAGGCCTGGCGGATGTGCCAATTAAGCTTAACTACCACCTTTCCCAAATCTTTCCTCTAGTTCCAGATCTCCCTTTAACTATCACCAGAGGCATCAGGTTGCCTAGCGACTGAGCACACTTTCCCCCACCCTGCAGAAAAAACGGCAGATAGCTTGGACAGATAGGAGCCACAGGAAAAAAGAAGGCAGTTTTATTTTCTCCCATTGACCTAGCAATGTATACATTCTTAACATTTTCTACCAATCACGTTTAAGACTATAGTTGAGCACATAAGATCTCTCTTCTTAGATATTACCCGAATTTAGCCTTTAGTTAATTCATTTCCCCGTTGGTCACTTCCCTTTGGGGTTACAAATGATAATTATTGGTAATTGCCCCTCAATGTGATTCTTATCACCCCTCTGTTTGACCCTGGAAGCCTGGATATATATACCAGGACTTCCAGGGCACTGGGGGACGGAGAAGAGAAAAGAGAATGGAAGAACTAGATGGGTAAGAACTTGAGAGGAACAAACTGAGATGGGGAAGAACTAGATTGGAAGGCTAGAAGAGAGGACTAGAGGAATGAGATGGAAGATGAGGAAGAGCCAGATGGGGAAGAACAAGATGAGGAAGAGCCAAATGAGAGAGAAGGAGATGGGAGAGGAGCTGATAGGGGAAAGAACTAGATAGATGAGAACCTAGAAGGGACAGAACTAGATGAAGGAATTAAGATAGAACCTGGAGGGGGCAGCAGATAAATATAGAGAGAAATCAGGCAAGAAAGGAGCTAGACATGAGGGCAGAATAGAAGCTGTGTAGAGAGAGAACTATCACAGAATAATAAAGTGTATGAACTAAGGAGTTTCCTGTACATAGATTCATTTCTTTTCATCAAAGATTAATTATCAGCTGGTTGTAGATTCTTCCCGGACCCTGGGAGGAGACTATCGAGGGGCTGGACCCCCATAGTCCCCGATAACAATGAGGAAGTTGCTTTGTGCCATGAAGTGACTCTTCCAAAATACCCTCCAAGAAAATGTAACTGAAGGTCCTGTCCTCTCAAAACCAGATGTTAAGAAAGGGTGGAGGAATATTGTATAGAGACAGAGAACGAACTCGTCTAGCACACAGGAGACCCTGGGCTCAGTCCCAAGCCATGCAAAGAAACAAACAAACAAAAATTAAAAAGCACAAATCTGGCAACAATCCAAACATCTATCAAGGGTAGACTGGATGAAAGACTGGTGATTAATCTTGTCCAGGGCATACTATACAGCAGCGACAATGAATGATTATGGTAATATGCAATAATTCGGATGACTCACAAACACAGTGAGCAAAAGGAGCCAGGCAGCAAAACAGATCATCCTGTCTGATGCCATTGACACAGATCACACGAACTTATCCAGGGTGATAGAAAGGTGAACTCTGGTTCCCCTGAGAGCAGTGGTTCTCAGCCTTCCTAATGCTGCCACCCTTTAATACGGTTCCTCATGTTGTGGTGACCCCCAAGCATAAAATTATTCCGTTGCTACTTCATAACTGTGATTTTGTTACTATTATGAATAGTAATGTAAAATTTTTTGGAATTAGAGGCTTGCCAAAGGGGTTTAAACCCACAGGTTGAGAATTCCTGCCTTTGAGGTAAAGACAGAGGAGCTTTGAAGGTCTGAGGCAGGGGTGCATTGATATGATTTTGCTAGATCGTATGTTAGTAAATACACCAAACTACATTTTCTTGATTAGCAAGTGAAACATGGGGTAGCAATCTTCTTGGGTTCTCCTGAGAGCCTCACTTTCAATCATTTATCTTTTGGATGTTTTCATGGTCCTGTCCATGAGGATGCCAGTGATGGCTGGGGGTAAAGAAGACATCGCTGTGTTGTCCTGTCATGGGTCTTTGTTCAAGGTCTTTACCTTTGTCGTGTGTGTGTGTGTGTGTGTGTGTGTGTGTGTGTGTGTGTGTGTGTGCGCGCGCGCGCGCAAGCACGCAATGTGTTTATGCTTACCTGTGTGTGAGAAGGGCATGTGAGTGTCATGGTGCATTTGTGGAGATCAGAGGACATCTCTCAGTTGTCTTTCCTTGTCTTTTCACCTTGTGTGAGACAGACAGAGTCTCTTTGCCACTGTGTAAATCAGGCTCACCGGCCTTCAAGCCTCTGCAGTTTCTGCTTCCCATCTCCCTAAGAGCTCTTGCTGGAATGACAGGTAGATATACGTGCATTCACATGGAGTCTAGGGATCCAAAACCAAGTTGTCAGGCTTGTGTAGCAGGATCTTTTACCCATAGAGCCATTTCCACAGCTTTGGCCGTCTGATCTGGTTTTCCACACTTGGTCACACGTCCCTGGGATTAGGCACAGAATCAGCTTGTGATGTACGATTTGGGGGGGCGCATTCCTATGGAATGTCCACAGAGGGGGTCACACACTGCTTTCCTACCATCAGGTGTCAATGAAGTCCACTTTGCAATCATAGTCATCCGAAAGAGAGGAACATGTGGATTTAAGACAAAGTAAAGCTGTTTGTGGTAGGAAATGAATGATTCAGTGTAGCTCTTTTTGGTAGCACCCACCTCATGGCCACGCCACCATGGTGCTTCAGGGTCCTTATCAAGAGTTGTGGAAAGATATGCTTCGAAGAGAAAGTGCCCTTCAAGACGAGTTTCATTCAGGTGTTTCTGTGTGTAGAGCATGGCCATGACTGGGAAGGGGAAGACCAGGCTTGGTCATTTATGTCTTGGACAGTATGTTCCCAGCAGGAGCCAGGCTGGACTCGCCTTGTACAGTTTACTTAACTTCCTGGGAGGGAAAATTTCCTTTAGCCACTGACGGACTGTGAGGTCTGACCTGGCTCCAGCAATGACTTGTGCTTCCCCAGATCTGCTTGGCAGTGCGGGGTGGGGCTTGTCTATCTTCATGAACAGAGTTTTAGGGAGTGTTCAGATCACAGATGTCTCTAAGTTTGTACACGCGTGTGTGATGGGGCTTGGTGATGATATGATACTAGAGACCTGGGAGATCTGGCTGATAGGATATTTGAAATTGTCTGTGGAAGTTTCTCCAGGCCAGATGTGCTCACACACACACATACACACACCTGTATACAGACTGATTCAACTGCTTCCACCTCCCAAGTACTGGGATTACAGGTATGCACTGCCACACCCAACTTGGTTCTAAGCAGCTGCGATTTATTCTGTGACTCCAAGAAAGTGTCTCTTCCTTTGTGGCACCAAGGACTCTCCAGCCAGGTTGTGACAGAGCTAGACTTTAAACCATTGTCTGACTATGGCAAAGTCAATGCTGTTGATGCCTCTGGCCATGATGCCCACAGTGTCCTGGACCAGCAGCATCCTGGAGCTTGACAGCTCCACCCACCTCTGGAGTCAGGGTGCATTGCAAGGCCTCTATTGTGTGTGCAGTACAGACCAAAAAGCATGGTGTGGGGAGCACTGCCTGCCTAATGTGTTAGGCAGGTAGAGCGCCTGTGCTTAGGGGCATCTAGGCTGGGTTGGAACAGGCCCACACTACGGAGCAATTAAAAATAGAAGAGAAGGAGCTGCCTGTGAAAACACAGCATAGAAACACAGGAGCAGGACTGGAGAAATGGCTCAGGGGTTAAGAGCACGGGTTGCTCTTCCAGAGGACCTGAGTTCAATTCCCAGCACTCACATGGCAGCTCACAACTATCTGTAACTCCAGTTCTAGGGGATCCAACACACTCACATAGACATGCAGGCAAAAATACCAATGCACATAAAAATAAATCTTTAAAAAAAGACACACAGGAGCATACACTAGGAAGCCCAAGTCCTCTGTTTATAAAGAGGCCGAACTACATGGTCATGGAGAATACAAACTCTAGGCTAATGTGGGCAATTAAGTGAGACCTTGTCTCAAGACACAAAAGGAAAAAGGGGGCTGCAGCCATGGCTGGCTGGTAGAGCACTTGCCAAGTGTCAGGCATAAGCCCCTGGGTTCAACCGCCAGCACCACACACACACTCTCATCTCACAAACAGGCCTGAGGAGATGGCTCAGTGGTCGACATGCAAGTAAGAAGACCGGAGTTTAGGTCCCTAGAACCCACATAAAGGCTGGGTGGGCATAGTGTCCCATCTATAATTACAGCCCCAAAAGGTGGAGACTGGGGATCCCCAAAGCAAGCTGCCTAGTGAGACAAGCCATATCGGTGAGCTCTGGTTTTGATTGAGAGACCCTGGCTCACTGATTAAGGTGAGTGATGAATGAAGGATGATTTACTGGCACCACACAGGGATTCTCCCATGCACATACGAATGTGAATACATGTGTGTGTGCACAGCACACACAGAGATGCATGCAAAAGAAAAACATACTAATAAGAATTTAAAAGAGGATGCAAGTTCACAAGCCAGACTCTTATTTTTAAAGCCAACACAGATATCTCCCCGGCAGATGAGGATTTGGGAGTGGCTTAGCTGGGTACCTCGGACTCAAGGTCTCTCAAGAAGTTTAATACGGCAGTTGGGACTGTGGGCTAGTGAGGGGGTGCTGCTGAAGGAAGAATCATCTCCAAATCCCTTTGATGGCCGTTCCCACAGCCGGTTCCCCTGACCTAGACTGTCAGGTGGGTCCCTGGCTCCGTTTCGTCTGTCTGTCTGTCTTTGGATCCAGTTTCTCACCTCAGGGTGGCTCTGCCTATGCAATGGCTAAGGTGGTAACACCCACTACATGGTCGAGAACATTCACATATGAAACTCACACAGAGCAAGGTCCCTGCACACACGGTAAATGCTGTATAAACGCTTACTGTGACCATCATATTTTGAATGAAGATGTAGAAAAGTGGGGTGAGCTGGTTAGTGGTGGCGCATGCCTTTAATCCCAGAACTCAGGAGGCAGAGGCTGGTGGATCTCTGAGTTCGAGGCCAGCCTGGTCTACAGAGTGAGTTCCAAGATAGCCAGGGTTACACAGAGAGAAATACTGTCTAGAAAAAAAGCAAACAAAAAGAAAAGTAGAACAAACCTGAGGGCTGAGTCACTTCTTCAGTGTAACTCTACAGGTCCCAGCACCAGCCTCAGGGTGGATACTCAGTAAATCTCAAGGGAGCGGATGAGCTTCAAACTACAGTCCCACAGAGAGGACCACGTAGCAGGAGCATGGGGTCCAGACTACGGGAGGAACAGGTCTTTATTCATTCTGTTCAGAGTAGACCTGGTGTGCTGGTCACAATCTGGCAAAGCAGAGGAGTGCTGTGATAGTCCTGTCAATGAGCAAGCATCACTTGGGCAGGAGTGGGAAGAGGGGACGGGCTAGTGGCCTGAGCAGAGGAGCCAGCACATTCAGAGGTACGCACTGTCTGGGGGCCCTGTGGCTGGTGTCAGGGGAGGTGACGTTGTCTGGTCCAAGCACCCTCAATGCTAAGACAGTGCTGGGGTCTTGGTCTGAAGGTAGCCAACCTTGTAAAGTCTAAGCAGTCCTGAGATAAACTGGAGTTTGCGTCTGCCCTGCTCAGCCTCTCTCAGGCATATGCAAGGGCTATGCGCTGAGAACTCCTACAGCTTTGTTCCGCTGCTGGCTCCGCACATTTTTTTTTAGGATAAAGCTACTTCTGTGGTTTCCAAAAGGCAGGGAAGGAAAAGGGGAAAAAAAAAAAAACCTGTGAAGAGACATAATAGACATTTTTCCAGAAGCTATTTTAGCACAGAAAGGACTAGAAAGCACACTCATCAGTTTAAAAATGCTTTCAAAAGCAACTCTGCCCAGGTCTGCCTGCATACCTGCAAACCAGGCCCAGGGGCAGGAATGAAGTCTGTGTTTAAAACCCCAGGCCAGTTCCCTCTTTTTACAGGAGTGTTTGAGGCCCTGAAAGAGACAGTGACTTGACCAAGGTCATACAGCCTGTTGGGACCACAGTTGGAACTCAATACTTCATGAAAAAATGATTTCTAAGATGACCAGGGACAAGAGGACTCCCACCCCCACCTCACCCCCAGGGTCCAAATTAGAATTCCCTGTAGCTACTCTCAGGGCAAAGCTGTTTCTGAGCTTGGCTGGCTTCTGAGAACCTGTTGAGAAGGGAGCACAGAGCTGGGCCCACGAGTGCGGGCCACCAGTCCTCATTCATACACGCCTCCATTCAAAGACATGCTGATGCTGGGCAGGCTGGCACACACCTTTAATCTTACCAGGCACTCAAGAGGCAGAGGCAGGCAGATCTCTGGAAGTTCAAGGCCAACCTGATCTACATAATGAGTTCAGGCCAGCTGGAGCTACGTAGTGAGACCCTGTCTCAACAAAACAAAAGCAGGCTGACTAAGTGCCTGCTGTGTGGTGGGGCAGTGGAGCAGTTGCTGAGATGTAACCCTGAGCAAAGCCCTTAGGCACTCCTCCCTCATTCAGTCAGTCAACCACAGCCAGCCTGGAGCACACAGTGGCAAACAAGAGACTTCTCTTTAAAAAGGTAGAAGACAGAGACTGACACCTGAGGCTGTCCTCTGATCTACACACAGCACACACAAGACCTTCTGTGCAGTGAAGGCTTTTGTAGGAGGTGGAGATAGGAGACCAGTTCACTTGGGGTCTTGCTGGCCCAGAAGGTTTCATCCTGTATCCTAAATGCAAAAGGGCTGTCAACTGATTGGGAGTAGCATGGTTGGATTTGTAGGCAAATCTATTGTCTGGGCTGCTAGATGGGGAATAGACAGAAAGGAACAAGGGTAGAAGGTGGGAGGCCATTGAGGAGGTGATTAGAGATGTCTGGGAAAATGGTGAGCCAGGGGGTCACCCGGCAGATGGATCAGAGTGGGAGGGCTTGAGATATAGTGACTTGTAGAGCCAGGAGGACTTTGAAGCTCATTGGAGTAGGTGGAGGGGAAGGAGAGGGAGGGAGGGATTGAGCCTCACCCTCGGGGTTTCTTGATGAAATGATGGTGGTGAGCCATCAAGTGGAGAAACAGTGAGAGAGGAACACACGATGCAAAAGGGCACAGGAAGGACCTCAGTGGTGAATCTGTTGGCTTTCCTGATTGCTTAGGACACAGGTCGGTAAAGCACGGCCTGTGGGCCAGATCTAGCCCTCCATTTGCCTTCTGTAAACAAAGCTCTATTGGAACACATCCCCACTCATTACTTTCAATATCATCTATGCTGTTTCCATGCTACAATAACAACGTTGACTAGTTGTTTCAAATATTTACTAGCGGCACTTTGCAGAGGAAGTTTACTGAGCCTTCATCTAGTACACCCAAGGAAAAGTGCCAAGAGACAGGTGAATATGTGATTATAAAAATGTTATTCAAACAGATAGGAGCTGCAGAGATGGCTCAGCAGTGAGGAGCACTGGCCGCTCTACCAGAGGACCCAGGTTCAGTTCCCAGCTCCCAATATTGTCTGTAATTCTAGTTCCAGGGAATCTAATGCCCTCTTCTGATCTCCACAGGCACTGAACACATGTGGTGCACACAAGTACACACAAGAAAAACAGTTGTTCACAAATCTCAAGTATTATTCAAACAAACAAATGAACAAAGGAATTCTCTCCCTGTCCATAGCAATGAGAGTCCTTCTCTGCAGAATGGTGGTTTCCTCTTCAGACTGTGATGTCTCATTCCCATGCTGCAGCCCCAGATTACCCAAGCCATCTGAGTTCTCCTAGAACTAGGTCTTCCTAACAAAGAAAGCTCTAAACCTAACCAACAGCCACCCATCTTTCCAGAGTCCTTGGTAAATCACCCAGGAAGTCCTGTGAACCTTTGAGTCTGATAATTTCTTGAGCCAGAACTCAGGTATTATCACACTCATTCCCATATACAGCATCACTAAACAAAGTTCATGTCTCATATCTGTCTGTGTCGACCCAAGCACATCAGGGCCAGGGACAGCCTTGAAGCAGCTGAGGCTGGCAGTATCTGAGAGTGTTGGGCATACTCCTCTGAGTGAGGTTCTGCCAGTGAACAAAGGGTTAACAGATGCCATGTCCCTCCCCCACATCATACAGAGTCCGTATTTGATTTGCATAGTACAGCTTTCCTGCTCTCATTTGGTTAATGTATAATACAGGCTTTGCCTTTTATTTATTTTATCAAGAAGCATTTTGAGTGCAGGAAGGCCAGCCAGCAGGCATAATCGCCCCAACTCTGTATCTGATATGCTCGTAAGACATGGATTAGAAAGCTTCTATTAAGTATCTCTGAGGTGGGTAACACAGGGGTATTATCTTGACTTGGGCATCATGGACATAGACAAGCTTGACAAAACCGTGCACATTTCATTCCCTGCAGAATTTTTAAAACCCCTGCAGGCACGGTAAGATGGTTAAGGGTTGGGACATCCACTCTAGTTGATGGAGTTTGGATAAGCTAACATTTTCCTTGTTGGGAAAACAGATCTGGGCAATGGTGAGTTGTGCTACAGTCCTTCAGCTGAGATGCACCCACAGGGTGCAGGGTTTTCTTGATAAAGGGGTGGGTGGTCACATAACCTAATGTCCCATCCAGGACACATTTAGAGAGAAAGAGAACAGCATTAAAGGTTACTCTGTTGCCTGGATTAGCTTTACCTGTCAACTTGACACAGCCTAGAGCCGCCTGAGAAGGAAGTCTCAATTAAGGGATGGCCCAGATCAGATTGGTCCATGGACATGTCTGTGGAGAACTGCCTTCTTTGTTAATTGATGTCAGAAGGTTCAGCTCACTGTAGGTGGTGCCACTCCCTGAACAGGTGGTCCTGGACTGTTTAAGAATGTTAAGCTGAGCCGAGCAGTGGTGGCACACGCCTTTAATCACAGCACGCCTTTAATCCCAGCACTCGGGAGGCAGAGGCAGGCAGATCTCTGTGAGTTTGAGGCCAGCCTGGCCTACAAAGCGAGTTCCAGGAAAGGCGCAAAGCTACACAGAGAAACCCTGTCTCGAAAAACCACAAAAAAAAAGAAAGAAAAAAGAAAAAGAAAGTTAAGCTGAACCTGAACCTGAGTGAGCCAGCAACCAGTATCCCTACATGGTTTCTCCTTCAGGTTCCTGCTTGAGTTCTTGTCTTGACCTCCTTCCACAATGGGCTGTAACTTGTAAGCTGAAATAAACTCTTCTTCTCCCCTAAGATGCTTTTTTTTATTTATTCATTCATTCATTTATTTATTTATTTATTTATTTTTTAATTTATGTATTTGAAGAGGGCATGGGTTGTAGGGGAAGAGATGTCTTCCTAAATCTCTTCTTTTGTATGTGTGTGATTCGTGACTTGGGGAAGGAGGGCAGTTGCAATCAATCCAGACCGGCAGGTGGATGGTGGGGATGGTGGATCCAGCCTTTAATCCGGCACAAGTGCCTAGGATGCTTTTGTTTGATGCATTTCACACAACAACAGAAAAGAAACTAGAAGACACCTGAAGTCAGCATCCCACAGAGATCCCTGCACATCTGTGTCACCAGGACCCAGTTTACAATAGCCAAGATGTTGATTCAGTCTAGGTGTCCATCAGCAGATGAATGGGTGTACAGTGTTTTGTCCAGCAATCCTGTCTTCACTGACCCCAGCGCAGGGGCTACGGACGCACACAGCCATGCCCAGCATTTTACACGGGTGCTGTGGGTCCGAGCTCAGGTCCTCATGATTGTGCAGCATCCCCTCAGACACTGAGCCGTATCTCCAGCCCCTTGTTGATTTTTTGTTAGTTTCTCTCAAGAAACTAACTCTATCTTTTATTTCCTACCTAAGATGTGTTCTCTATTTCATTTTTCTTTCATCTATTGACTGTTGCTTTATTTAGTTTTTTTTCCTGTTTTTCCCTTCTTCAATTGAGTGTTGAATCCATTTGTTTTGCCTTTTTTTAAAATCTTCTAATAAAGTGGTTAAGTAAATGGTATCAATTTCCCATGGTTTACATCTCAGATTTCATTAAGGTAATAGTTTTATAATTTCAGTCAGAAGAGGGGGTTGGATCCCAGAAACCAATGGTTAGATATGATTGTGACCTAGAAACCTAACCTGAGTCTTCTGTAAGATCAGCAAGTGCTCTTAACCACGGAGCCATCTTTCCATTCCCCCAACTCATTTCTTTCTGGTTGACTTGTCCAAGAGACGTGCTGAAGTGTCTCATTTTGTTTATGGTTTTAGCCTGGGTTTTTGTTGTTGTTATTTATTTGTGTTGTTGTTTAAATGGGGTCTTACATAGCCCAGGCTAGCCTGGAATTCACAATGCTCCTGCCTCAGCCTTCTGAGTGCTAGGATTTCAAATGTGTGTCACCAGTGCCGGTTTAGTTTTATACATTTAATGGCTTTTAACATTTTATGCTCCTGTAGTTTATCAGTGTTCATAAAGTTTATATCTGTCACTTCTTCATAGATTGTATCATTTGTCAGCAGAAGTATTCCTCCAAGTCTCTTTAATACGTTTTACTCTGAATTTGTCCTTAATTTGCTATTAATTTTGTCACATTACTTTTTATTTGCCTGATAACATCTGTTTATTTTTAACTGTTCCTGTCATTTTATTTGGGGCATATCTGCTATAAACATTATCTGCTAGACTCATTTGTTTGAAATCAGAATATCGAGTTTTATCTCTCAGGAAGTCAGTTGGGTTTCTGAGGACTCCTTGTGGCTGCTCTTCATCGCCCAGCCGTCATTCCTAAGAAGGTTCTTTCTAAGCACCATTGTAGTTAGTTCTTGGACCTTTTCAGACTGTAGTTGAAGCAAGTTCTTTCCTTCCTTCCTTCCTTCCTTCCTTCCTTCCTTCCTTCCTTCCTTCCTTCCTTCCTTCCTTCCTTC
>CABHPR010129711.1:4105-22015 GCA_902168415.1 Peromyscus melanophrys | reverse complement strand
TCTCTCTCTCTCTCTCTCTCTCTCTCTCTCT
Source organism: Peromyscus melanophrys (assembly GCA_902168415.1). Lineage (NCBI taxonomy): Eukaryota > Metazoa > Chordata > Mammalia > Rodentia > Cricetidae > Peromyscus > Peromyscus melanophrys. The sequence continues at coordinate 21,984 of CABHPR010129711.1, read as the reverse complement.
CTCTCTCTCTCTCCTTTCTTTTTGTTCCTTCAGTGGTATGAACTTTCTGCTTTCCCTTAAAATTGTAAAAGATAGTTAATAAATGAACTTGGCAAAGTGTCAGGGTATAAAAGGAGCATGGGAATATCAATTATGTTTCTATAAACCAACAATAAACAGCTTAAAAAAGAGACTAAGAAGAACTCTCCTCAGGCAACAGCACCAGAATAAGAAGATGAGAAGAAGTAACTTTAACCAAGGAAGTGAAAGAGTCATAAATAGGGAGCTATAAAACACCACTGAAAGACGCTGAAGACCTGTACAGCGAAGGGGACGCTGCCCTGTGTATGGCCACTAGAAGATATCATGGATGCCCAAGACGCCTACCTGCTCAATGCAGGTCCTATCGGATTTCCGTTGACCCTTTGTTCTAGCTCGCTTTTTCTGTCACTGTGAGAAACACCAGGACCAAAAGCAACTTGGGGAAGAAAGGGGTTATTTGGCTTACACTTTCAGGTTACAATCTATAGCTGAGGAAAGCCAGGGTGGGATTCCAGCAGGAACTGAAGCAGCAAATGTAGAGTGCTGCATACTGGCTTGCTCCCTCTGGCTCACGCTTACCTTGCTTTCTCATACAACCCAGCATCACCTGCCTAGGGGTGACACCGCTCACAGTGGGCTGGCTCTTTCCACGTCAGTCACCAAGACAACCCCACCACAGACATCTGGGTAATCCCTCATTTGAGACCTCTCCTCCTGAGTGACTGTTGATTGTGTCAAGGTGATAATAAAACTAACCAGGACATTTTTATTTCAGAAATGAAAAAAAAATCTGAAAATTCATGTGGCATTTCAAAGACTCACAGTGGCAAATTTCTCTAAGCACAAGTAACATGATCTTTGGATGAGAACATGTCGATCAATGGAATAAACTTCATAGTCCAAGGTTCAACTCATATATCCATGGGCCACTGAGTTTTTGCAGAGGCGCCTGGACCATTTATAAGGAAAGAACAGTCTTTTCACCAAATGACATTGGAACAAGTGAGCAGTCACATGCAAAATAACGAAGTTGGACTCTATCTCATGCCACACTCAATGCAACTATCAGGGCTGTGGATTTCTGAGTATGACATCAGAACTATGGACAACAAGAAAGGGATAGGTTTTACATCATCAAAAATTAGATTGGAACGACTCTATTTCAGTGCTTTGTCCCAACCTAAAATGGGGACAAAGGGCTGGGATAGACACTCCTTTAAAGATTTGGATGGCCAAGAAACACTTGCAAGGACAGTCAATGTCATAGTCTTTAGGAAAACACAAATCAAAGCCACAAGTAGCTGTTACTTCATACCACTAAGATGGTTATCACAAAACTATTAAAAATCTTGGTGCTGTGGATGTGGGGACATTGAAACCGTCACATGTTGTTAGCAGAACTATAAAAATATGCAGGCACTGTGGAAAAGTCCCAGGACCATTTCTCAAAAGTCAAACAGAATTACCACATGACCTAGCAATTCCACTCCTACGTATGTACATGTGAAAAAAATCTGAAAAATATACTCAGAGTTATGTATGCATTTATTCATGGCTACCTGTTGTTTTAATCTTAGATGGTCTTTTAATTAAAAAAAAAAACCCAGAGCCAGATATCAGGGTGAAAGCTGAAAGATCAGAGAAGCAGAACAGCCAGCCACTAGTTCTGACCTCTACGAAATCCTCAGTCTAAGAGAGTGAGTTCCAGCTGGGCAGTGTTGGTGCACACCTTTAATCCCAGCATTTGGGAGGCAGAGCCAGATGGCTCTCTGTGAGTTCAAGGCCAGCCTGGTCTACAGAGTGAGATCCAGGACAGGCACCAAAACTACATGGAGAAACCCTGTGTCAAAGGAAAAAGGAGAGAGAGAGAGTGAGTTCCTGTTTCCTCATGCCTTATCTACCTTTCTCTGCCCTGCCATATCACTTCCTGGGATTAAAGGAGTGTGTGCTTCCCAAGAAAAGGCATGAGATCTCAAGTGCTGGTATTAAAGGTGTGTGCCACCACTACCTGAACTTTGTTTCTAATCTAGTGGCTGGCTCTGTCCTCTGATCCTCTGGCAAGCTTTATTAGGGTACACAATATATCACCACAGCTACCCAACTCACAGTAGTCAAAGACAGAAAGAGATTTAATGCCTATCAGTGGATTAATAAACAAATTGTGGCAAATCCACATAGTAGAATATTTTATAACCACGAAAAGAAAAAGGCTCTGATATGCATTATAAATCTCAAAGCACTTCTTTGCTAAATGAACATTATGTAAACTTTATCCTAAGTAGAATGTAGATGAACTTCAAAGACATAATGCAAAGTAAAAGAAGCCAGATTCTATTTACTTAAAAACAGCCAGAACAGGTAAATTCTTAGAGGCAGAGTGAAAATAGGTGAACACTGATGGTTGAGGGCCCAAGGGAAGCAGGGAGAGAATGCCTATAGGAATGGAGTCTTATTTTGAGGTGATAAAGACATTTAAGAACCAGATAGAGCAGGCATTGTACCACATTGTGAATGTACCTGTGGCTGGTGAACATTACCTGGTGCCTCAATAAATTTTAGTCATTGTAACAAATATATTTAAACTTCAACTTTCCTTGCAGTCTAAATGACGCCTTGATGTCAGTGACCCCTTCCAATAAAGTTTGGATTACTCCTGTGGGTCTGACTTAATCTAAAGCTACACTTCCGTCTCAGCAACCCTTACTGGACAGCCACTGAGTTAGACTGACAGACTGGACAGCCATCAAGTTAGATTACACACTGGACAGCCATCAAGTTAGATTGACAGACTGGACAGTCACCAAGTTAGATTGACAGATTGGACAACTATCAAGTTAGATTGGCAGACTGGACAGCCACTGAATTAGATTGACAGACTGAACAGCCATCAAGTTAGATTGACAGACTGGGCAACCATCAAGTTAGGCTGACAGACTGGACAGCCATCAAGTTAGATTGACAGACTGGGCAACCATCAAGTTAGGCTGACAGACTGGACAGCCATCAAGTTAGACTGACAGACTGGACAGCCATCAAGTTAGATTGACAGACATTGTGGTGGTTTTCAGCTTGATGTTGTGTCTAGTATCTCTTGGGTTCATGTTTCATCCTTGAGGCTCTAACTTTGAGGATCTTTCCATAAAGGTTGGCTTAAGACAGTGCTTCAGAACTTGTCATTTCATTTTATAGTGAGGACTGAGCTTAGTCTAAGAATTTGGTGGAATTGTTAGCTGATTGCTGATAGGCTTTGGATTTAGTCCCTCCTCTGGTAGCTTTGGTACAGCCAGAAGCCTGCTCTTCATGCCCTCCACACCTCCAGCCTGTGGTGCTTTAAGTTCCGGCTCCTGAGAGTTTTCCGTTCATGACCCACTGCACTCAAGAACATTTCCCACAACCCCAGTTATATATGTACATAAAATGTGTGTACACATCAAAGTTACTGATAGTAAATCACTAAGTGATTTATTTTAAAACAATCTATTTAATAGTATTATTTATTAAAGACAAAGGAAAATTTGCATATTAATGAGATGGATGAGTGTATTTATTTTTACATGAAGAATTGGATCCTGACTGAATGGTTGATACTGCAGGACACAGACCATCTTCAGTGTCTGTTGGAGTGGATGGTTGTTTTGAGGAGCATACACTTTACATAAACACATAGTACACAACAGCAGAAATATGTTTAGGGCTATTTCAGAAATTGTTGGGAACTAATACATGGAAGATGTGCTTGAAGAGGATGTTGGGACCTCACCCCTTTCCTTGTTCTCTGTTTCTTGGCCACCATGAAGTTAGAAACATCCCTTTACCAGGCATTCTCCACCATGAGGTCCTACCTCACCACCAGCCCAAAGCAACAAGGCCCAGTGAACATGGACTGAAATCATAACCAAACTACAATCTTGCCTCCTTAAAAGAAAAAAAAAAGGAAGAAAAGAAAAGAAATTGTTGGAAATTCTTCCCTAATTCCAAGCCAGATTCATTGAACATTTTTTAAAAATTCAAGTCAGGAACTCAAATAGTAAGTTTTAAAAATCAAACTTTCCTACACAATATAATCCAGAGTACACTAGTTTGATGCTTACATGCCGAGGAACTAGGGTGGAAAAACACTAACGTCCTTGTTCTCCAGAACTGTCATGTTTCTGTAGGAGCAGAAGACCGTAGAATAAGAAAGTCATAATTCAGAGCACACAGTAGTCCTGGGTTTGGTCTGAGGTGTTTTAAGCAGATTTCATTGGTGTTGCTGGTTTGCAAACAGTACAAAGTGCATGGGTTGTGTGCTCAGAACCAAGGCTGCAGTGAAGTCGTGCAGTGCAACACAGGTACCAGCTGCCGGGAACATCCAAGATCTGTCATGCGTTTGATTCCGAGTTCAGTTTTGGTTTTGCGTAGTCAGAGTCTTTTTACTGTTGTCAAGTGTTTTACAGATAAGCCTTTGTGACCCACAATTTAAGAATCTAGGCTTTGGGGCTGGGGGTCTAGCTCAGTTGATAGTGTTTGCTTGGTATGCCTGAATCTCTGGGTTCCACTCCCAGTCCTACGTAAGCGTGACCTGTTTATGTAGGAGCACATCTATAATCCCAGCGCACTGGGAAATGGAGGTAGGAGGATCAGAAATCCATTGTCACCCTCAGCTATGGTAAAGTCAAGAATACATGAGATCCTTATAAAATAAAACAAAATATATAATATGCTAGGCTTCAAGACCCCTCATCCCAGAGATTTCAGGAGTGATCTGCTCTCCTCTGACCCTATAGCCAGCCCCAGGTCATTCAAATGGGCCCATACTCTTCCTTTCCTTGATCTGGGACATGAAAAATACATGTGATGCTGTTTTTCTGTGTGTACCAGATCTCTTGGGACTCTTCGGGATCTTGATGCCACTCTCTGGATTTTCATGAGGCCCCCATGGTGAGGAGCAGAGTAAGCATGGTGAGGGGCAGATCTCTTGCACAGCAGGGCCTGGAATTGGGTCTACAAGAGACGTCTGACCCAGTGTGGGGAATGAGTTAGATTCACCAGGCCTGAGTCAGACTCTTGCTACAAGATACTTTCTTTAAGCTCTGCGCACTGCCCTCCCTGTCTGAAAAACAAAGGCTCTAGTCACATCCTTTCAGAACAGGCATGTTTAAAGGGAGAGTGTGTGGAAATGCCAGAACCTGAGACAGGCACACAGTGGGGACTTGGTGCAGATCAGCCCCAGGATAGGCAGGTTTGTGCTCAGGCACTGGGGATCTGACTACACCCCGAAGAGACAAATGTGTGTTTGCATGCTTATTTTTAAGTGTGCTATTTTCTCCTTTAGAGGAATTGTCATGATTGTGTTATTTCAATATTTTGATACAACACATGCTTAGTTTTCTAAAAGACTTCTGGTTGATTGGGTGTGTTCCAGAGCCTTGGGATTTGGACTTGGATTTAAAAGAATGAACTTTTGTGATCATTTGGCATTCTTTGGTATCCTGCCCTGTGTCCGTACCTGTTCTGGATGCTGGAGGACAGGAAGGAAGTAGCATTCAGTAGCACGAGACACGGATAGCCAAGGAACAGTAGTCTACTGGGAGGGACAGAAACGGAAACACCTGGGTGAGGCTTGAACCTAGAGTCTGAGGTGGACCATTCTGTGAGCTCATTCACTGCATTGTATCCAAGTTTTTTCTAGGTGCCAATCACTGTACTGGGTACTGAGAACAAAACAGATTTAACTCCAGCCTTCATGGAGCCTGTGGCTTTGGGGGAGGAATGCACAAGCTGAAGGTAAAGATGAGCCGCAAATAGCTGTAGGAGGTATTGAGTACTACGGGAGACTTGCAAAAGTGCTGTGGTGTGGGGCTTGGAGGTGTCTTTCCAGAGGATGGGCTGGACAGTTGAGAAGGAGTCTAGGAGGAGGCGAGTCTGAGCAGAAAGGCAGGCCAGGGGACTTTGCATTCTGGAGTGATGTGATACCCGTAGTTGCTTCTATCTAGACACTTGGCCCTCAAACCATCTTGCTGGTGAGGCCAAAGACAAGTACCAACTCACAGGACATGGACCTATGGCACAGATGTTTAGGATGCACCAGTGAGACTGCTGAGCCAGTGATCAGCTGACACCTGTTCTGTGTCCTTGGAAAGGTCCCTTAAGGCACTGGACTTCTGCCAAGAGCATCAAGGGTGGCAGCCCCAAGCTGGCAACAGCCAGGCCATGGGAGGACTTACGTGGTCATGTTTGAGACTAAGGTCTTGAACCCAAAGACAGTGGGGTTCCTGGATGTACACCTGAAGGAATCTAAGCCAGCATAGCCATGCATTCAGGGAGCATTACTAGCAATGGAAAGGACACTGAACCAGCCTAGATGGTGGGTAAGGAAAACGTGGCATGGACAGAGTTACTCAGCCATGAAGAATGAAGTGACGTCATTCACAGGGAAAAGATAGGAACTGGAGCGCCTTGTGTTAAATATCCAGACTCAGACAGATTTCACTTATTTTCTCTCATATATGAAATTTAAATTTAATTATATACATATATATATATATATGTAACACGGAAGGAAAAGCAGGAGCTAAGCTGGGAGAGGAAAGGAACCAGAAAGGTCCAATGACAGAGACAGCTGACCTGAGCTAGTGGGAGCTCACGGACTCTGGACTGACAGCTGGGGAGCCTACATGGGACTGAACTAGGCCCTCTGAATGTGGGTGACAGTTGTGTGGCTTGGTCTGTTTGTGGGGCCCCTGGCAGTGGTACCAGGACTTATCCCTGGGGCATGAACTGGCCTTTTTGGAGCCCATTCCCTATGGAGGGACACCTTGCTCAGTCTTGATGCAGGAGGGAGGGGCTTGGTTCTGCCTCACTTGATATGCCAGCCTGTGTTGACTCCCCAAGGGAGGCCTGCCCCTCTCTGAGAAGTGGATGGGGGTGGGGGGAAGTGGGGGAGGGGAGTGGGAGGAGGAGAGGGAACTGTGAAAAAAAAGAAATGTGCAATGATACATCTCTGTGAAAATGTCATAACTGAACCGTGATTTTGTGCAGTAAAATGTTAGCAATAGTGATAGAGACAGGGCAGCTGTCAGAGCATCTGCAGTGCAAGTGACTCAGTGGGATGATTTTCTCTCTCTTTTTATTTATTCTTTGTGTCTTTCACATCATGCCTCCCGATCCCACCCATCTCCCACCCCACCCTGAAGCATGAATCTTAAAAGTCTTATTAATAAAATCAAACCTGAGCCAGGTATTGGGGTGAACACTGGAAGGTCAGAGAGACAGAATAAGCCACAGCTACCTCACCTCGCTGGATCCTCAGCTGGTCTTGTTTCCTCAGACTGGAGACCTCTGTGTCTTCATCCAGAATGGGTCTCAGCTGAACTGCTGCTAGAAGCCTGAAAGCTTAACCAGGCCAAATGCTTCTCCAGGCCAAATGCCTCTAGTTTCTGGTCCTCACACCTTATATACCTTTCTGCTTTCTACCACCACTCCCTGGGATTAAGGCTCGCTTTCTGGGATTAAAGGCATGGGTCACCATGCCTGGCCGTTTCCAAAGTGGCCTTGAACTCTCAGAGATCCAGAGGGATTTCTGTCTCTGGAATGCTAGGATTAAAGGCGTGTGCTACCACTGCCTAACCTCTGTTTAATATTGTGGCTGTTCCGTCTCTGACCCCAGATAAGTTTATTAAGGTACACAATATTTTGGGGAACACAATACCACCACACCACCCCAAAATAAAATAAAATTTAAGAGAAAAAGAGGGAGGGGGAGAAAGGAAGGAAGGAAGGAAGGAAGGAAGGACGGAAGGAAGGAGGGAAGGAAGGAAGGAGGGAAGGAAGGGAGAATCTCGTGTGACACAGTGAATCACACAGTAAACCCCTTTATCCATGCATTTTTGCATGCAGGCGTTTATTGGAAAGAATCACTGGTCTGGTTCGAGGCCCCTGGTCTCTGCTGCACAATCAGCACTGGGCCCTCACTGGACTCTTCCTGGGCATCCCACTGGGCCCTGTGTCTTGGAGATCCTGTAGCCCTGTGGACGGCCCCATCCCCGTGCTCCAGCAGATCTGAGATGGGGTGGGTGTTGGGGTGGGCCAACAGACAACCCTGGTTCTGGGTAGTTGCAGGGTTGGTCAGCTCACCAGCTCTCCCTTGCCTTGGCCACCAGGATGGGCTCTCCAGCATTGCCCTGGCTAGTTCACCCCTTACAGTGATGAGCAAGGGGCGGGGCCAGTTCTCCTGCTTTCACATCCTCAGGGTCGGTTCTCCCACATCCACACCTTCAGGGGCAGCTCTACTGTGCTGCACAGGTGAAGTGTAGGGGCCACTCTCCCAAGCGCTGCAGCTGATGGGGGCCAAGGATGTCTCTCCCACCTGCCTCAGGCATTGATGGGGGGCATCTCTTCCCCACCCATGCCACAAGACTGGTGAGTAATGGGGACAGCTCTCCTATGTCCACAACTTTGGGGCTGACTCACCCACACCTCCACCAACAGGGTTGGCTCTATTGTGCTGCCCAGGTGAGGTGCAGGGCCTGTTCTCCCAAGTGCTGCAGATGGTGAGGGGTTGGGTCAGGCCCTCCACCTGCTGAAGGGGGTGAGGAGTGAGGGGAGGAGGCAATCTTTCCCTCACCTGTGCCACCCCATGGCATACGAGAGGGGTTATAACCTGCTCTCCCATTCTCACGCCCTCAGGGCCAGTTACCATGCTCATGTGAACAGGGTCAGCTCTATTTGCAGCCCAGGGGAGGCATAGGATCCTCTCCCCTGAGTGCTTCAGCTGGTGAGGAGCAGGACCAGTTCTCCCTAGTGTTAGTCAGTGAGGGGCAGGGCCAACTCTGTACAGCCCTATCCTCTCTGCCTTTGGTGGTATCAGCAGCGTGGACATCAACAGAGACCGCAGCTGCATCAGAGCCTTAACCCAGCCATGGGCCCCAGCAGAAGCCCAGGCCCAGACATCACCATTGCCCTGGGTGGCAGTGAAGTCACCCACCTCAGCCCACTCCTAACATCTCTTTCACCTCTTCAGAAATCCCTCTGTCCACAGGACATGAACCATTTTGTCTCTCTCTCTCTCCCTTATCACTCCATACACTTGCCCACCATAGTAGTGCCTGTCTGCCTGTCACCAGAAGGTGCCGCCAAGTGGGTCAGTGTTTTCTTCTTGGAGCCTGGGGCAAACCTTCCCAGGCCCGAGTGAGGGCGTGGGGCAGGATGATTCTCTTTAGAGATCATTCTGGTTACAGGAGGGAGTAGAGGGACAAGAGAGGGCCGTGGGGGACCAGGAGGAGGTTGTCATCATTGTCCACTGGTGGGGTGAGAGGTGGTAGTGGACTATGTAGAGTTTGAAGGTATTTTGGAGTAGTTTTGTTGGAGTTGAGAGGTGAGTGAAAGGGAGTGTCAGGTTTGTGGGTGGAGAGTGGCGTCATCTAGTGCAGTCAGAGAACATGGGTGCAAGGTAGAGGAAGGGACTGTTGAGTGGGTGTTGAGATGTCCGGCTGTGGTGCTCGGCAACCAGAAATGAAGGATGAATGTGACAGCTAGAGGACTTTGCACACCTGGTTCTTGAGGCCATCTGGAAGGGAGTGTAAGGGAGAAGGAGAGGAGACCCAGGGCTAACCTGGACAAACTCTAACTGGAGAAGAAAGCCAAGGGAAGCCAGCAGGTAGGCATGGCCACTTCTTCCAGACCAGTTTGTCCACCTGTGTGGTAACTCCACAATAGCCCTACAGAGGGAGCCAGTGAGCAAGAGGCGATGTTGGAGTCTCTGGCTGTAAAAGGCGATTTTCACTCTTCCAGGGAATTGGAAGTTTCCTATATGGTGTCTGAGGAACATGAGGAACATGCCATGTGTCCCTGCTCTGTCATAGCTCTACCCAGACCTCCCTAAACTCATGGCTTCATCATCAGTCCATGAGAGCAGCACAGCACTGGACTTCAGGGGATGGCTAGCTGATGAATCTGTATGCTGGATTTACAGAGCAATACAAAACAACAAACCATGTCCTTCCTCCCTCTGGGGATAGAGCCCAGGACCTCCCAAGTGCTAAGCAAGCACTCTGCCTCTGAGCCACCTCTTCAGTCCCATGTGCCCCTGTGGCGCAGGCCTTTCTTTCCTTCTCTGCACATACACGTTAATGAAGGTTTTCTCCTACCCACAAATACCTTTGGTCTCCTTCACTGCTTCTGGAATACCCTCAACTATCACCTCTTCTGGTATTCCTCTGGCCCATTAAAACAGAATCTATGAGACATCTGCCTTTGTGTCCGTGACTTCTCTTCGTCTGTCTCTGGTGGATCATGGATAGTTTCTTCAGCTCTCTCTTCTAGTTCACATAGCTGTCGTCTCTTGGGTCTAATATCCAGAGCATGAAGAGGGAAGACTGACTTCCCAGGCTGATAACAACACCAGGCATGGGCAGTAGCAGACAGGGAGATTGAAGCTAATCCTGCACGGGAACCTGATTCGAAGGTCCTAACCAACCAAGTCTAACACTGCAAAAATGAGTGACAGATCAGGGCCAAGCAGGGTTTGTTCTAGGGATGCAGGATGTTCAACATGCCTATGACCCCAGCACTCAGGGGGCTGAGAGTTCAAGGCCAGCATGGGCTGCAGAATAAACCATTTCTCGATAAAAAAAAAAGGAAAGGATGGAGGAAGGAAGTGAAATTTAAAAAAAGACAAATTTGTTATGATATTAACTAGATGAAAATGAGACGGGCAGCTGAGCCCTTTAGCAGATTAGGAGGGGAAATAATTTGATAAAATTAAAATAAAAAACCCCGAGGCCACCAAGAGGGCTCAGAGGTTAAAGGCATTTGCCACCAAGTCTGACCTGAGACTGATATCCAGAACCCACACAGTGGAAAGACCCCAACAAAGTTGTCTTCTGACCTCCATATGTGCACCATGGTGCACACACACATACACACACACACACACACACACACACACACACACACAAATAAATGTAATTAAAAATTTAAAACCCATGCACAATTTTTAAAACTTCACTCGCACTGACAAAGGGGAGCCCCTCCACCTGCATACCCAGAACCTATGCCACAAAGTCAGGGCCCGAAGTACACGCTCATCATGAGCTACAGTAAAACCTGCGACAGTTACGACAAGGAGAAAGCTAAATGTAGTGCTCACTGTGTCTACTAGCCTTGTCTTGGGGCCTGTTCATTAGGGTGTGAGGCTGACCCCATGAGACTGACCTAGAGGGGCCCGCTAACTGCCAGTCTGCACCGACATATGTACCCCTCACCAAGATAAGGACCAAGAGAGGGCTGGGGATGCCTAGGAGACTCTTACTGCCTGAAGCTCCAGGCCCCAGTTCCTCTGCTAACTTACATGACCATTCTCCTTTGGACCGCTATAAAGTGGGTGGCTGAGGGAGGGTGGTTCTCAGGTGGCCGTGGGCTGGATCTGCTGGGCAATCAGGAGCAGGTTCAGGGGAACCCTCTCTCTAGGAGTCCAGGCTCTGGTTTGCAGACTCTCAGTGGAAGATTCATGGAGCAGTGGAGCAGGAGTCTGAGTCAGGAGGTCACTAAGCCTTCTGCCTTGTACTGGGGTCATCTCTTTGCCAAGGACTCTGTTCCCATTGCTGCTGTTACTGATGCTATGGAATATGTTCTGTGGTTTTGAGACACTGACCCCGCCCCTTGACCCTCTGATGTTTTCAGACCTACAACAGCCAGAGCGAGAGCAATGAAGACTATGAGATTCCTCCTATAACGCCTCCCAACCTCCCTGAACCATCCCTCCTGCACCTGGGGGACCACGAAGCCGGCTACCACTCGCTGTGTCACGGCCTCGCGCCCAACGGTCTGCTCCCTGCCTACTCATACCAAGCTATGGATCTCCCAGCCATCATGGTGTCCAACATGCTGGCCCAGGATAGCCACCTGCTGTCTGGCCAGCTGCCGACGGTGAGTCCATCTCCCATGTGGGCCCCATGGCTCCAGCAAAGGAGGGCTTGAGGGGAGCAAGTGGCAGGGCTGAGCTGAGGAGCCCTGATCCTGTGCATGATCTGAATTCCCATGGTTGATTTGGGGGAACTCTGCAGAGTACAGGGGTGGCATGGAGGAAAATGTTATTTCTGCAGCTCTGTTTGTGGCAACTTGGGACTGATTTTTATTGGTTGTTGATAGTGTAACCTCAGTTTTATTTGTAGCAGATTTATTGAGATATATACATGCCATCAAGTCACACACACTGAGTGGGTAACTGTACAATCCATTTGAAAATGTTTTCATGCCCCTCACTGGAAGAGGCTTCAGTCTTGTTAGTAGTGTCAGTAGTCACCTTTAGGCACCACTCCCGGCTATCATGCTCAACCCTTGGCCTAAGACGACCACCCATTACATTCCCTTATTTTGCTTTGTTTTGTTTTGAGACATTCTGTAGTCCTAGCTAGCTGGCAACTCACTATGTATCCCAGGCTGGCCCACTGGCTCTGTTTCCTGAGTCCTGGGATTGCAGGTGTGTAGCACCACACCCACTTACCATAGGTTACCTTCTGCCTCGGTCTGTTTGCCTGCTGTGGGTGTTTCATATAAGGAGCCAGGGAGGAGGGTTACCGAGGGTAGGTGAACCACAGCAGGCAGACGGAGGCAGGGAAGGAGGCTTCAGGATACAGACAGCAAAGGGAAGAGGCAAGGGGCTAGTGATCTGGTGGAGTCAGCAAGGGATTCCTTTTGCTATGGGGCTGGAGAGTGAGAACTTGCAGCCAGCGGAGGTGAAAGAGCTCAGGGGAGTCCGCAGCGTCAGGTCCTGAATCCCATGCTGAGCGGCATTCTGTGTTTTTAGCATGACGGCTTGTCTGAACTATCAAGTCCTACAGGAAGTCGGTAGAACAGGCACTTTAAGGGACTTCCAGCACCATTCTTAAACAACTTTGCTTCACGTTTCTCTTTCCTCCCATCGCTTCACAGTTAATATTAGAGTTATTAACTCTTACAGTCACGTTTAGGGTAATGGTGGCATAATCAATAAAGACTGACGTAGCCGCGGATAGACGATGGCCTCAGGGTGCTTCTTCACAGGAGCTGTGCTGGTGGGTGTCGTTGTGGCCCCACTCCACCCCCCATTTCCACATACAGACCTATGGCCACTGGCAGCTAACACACTTGTGGCAGAGTGTGACTGCTTAAGTCTTCCGAGGAAAACCATGGCAGAGCACTGACTGGCTGGACCAACCATGAATCCAAGATGAAGTAGCCCCGCCCCCAGGGCGTCTGACTGGGTCACAAGCACTCCTGAGGCTGAAGGACAGGGTGCAAAACTGACTTCCCTGTCAGAGTCACATGGTTTGGGCTGGATAGCATTTGCTCACATCAGCTGCTCAGAAACCACAGTCCAGTTTGTAGCCCGATATAAGCAGAGGCAAGAAGATCGTGAGTTCAAGGCCAGACTGAACTGCATAGTGAGACATTATAAATAATTAAGTAATAACTCAATGGAAATGTATGATCCACTCTCCTGTTGCCCCCCTCAACAAGACAGTAGCCTCGTTTCCTCTGCCAAGTGGTTGACCGGTTCAGACGCCACAGTCACATGACCTCAGTCCCACCTTGGCAGGTCTGTTCTGACCATGCCATTTTCTCAGCTCATTTCCTAACAAATCCTCACTACACTGGGTACCTTTGCTGGGGATTTCCCATAACATACGGCAGGGCAGAGCCAGGTGGCTGCCTTGGGGAGTCTAAGACAGGTGGACAGCCCAGCCTACGAGGAAAGTTCCAGGCTCGTGAGAGATCCTGCCAAAAAACCAAAGTGGGCGGTACCTGTGGTTGTCTCCTGGCCTTCACACATACATACATACTGTCACCAGTCTCCCAGTGCCCTTCCCAAGCTTCCTGATCACAACAGCTCTGATCATTACAAGGGCTGCTGTCAGCTGATCACAGACCACCCCCCCACCCCCGCTCCCCTGGGAAATAAACAATGGCTTACACGAGCTCTATGCAAACCAGTCCTTTGTAGATTCCTTTACAACTGGTATGTTTCTAGGATGCTTCTCAAATTCAGTTTTAGCTCTCCATTAGTCTAGAATTGCAGGGGCTCATTCAATTTTATGTTCCCTCCTTACTTAATGAAAGATAAGCCTGACCCCTTGTTACCTGGTGCAGAGGCCCCCACCAAATGGGAAAGCCAGATAAGAATGGTGTGCTGGATGATTAGGAGTCCAGGGGCCTTGACGCTAGAGCTTTGGAATTCATGGGAACTGCAAGGAGAAAGTGTGCGTGGGTGTGCAATGCTTGCTGTGTGTGTGAAGCAGGGATTGTGGAAACACCTGCTGGGTGTCAAGCAGCATGCAGAGGGATTTGTAAATGCTTTCTCACACCATGCTCCTCTCAACTGAGAGGGGCAGGGAGGTGATGTGGAGGGGCTGGAGGCTTCCTTTCCGCAGCTGCTCTAGCAAATGGCCACAAACTTGTGGCTCAAAAGCGGCAGAGATCCATCTACTCACAACCCCAAAGGTCCCAAATCAGTACCTCAAGTCGAAATCAAGGTTCTGGGAAGCCATGCTTCCTCAGGATGCTCTGGGGTGTCCATCCTTACCTCTTCTAGCTCCTAGAGTGGTGGTTCTCAACCTTCCTATTGCTGCGACCCTCTAATACAGTTCCTCATGTTGTGGTGACCCCCAGCCATAAAATTATTTCATTACTACTTCATGACTATAATTTTGCTACTTTTATGAATTGTAATTTAAATATCTGATATGAGACTGGGGTCATGACCCACAGGTTGAGAACCACTGTTCTAGATGCTTCCTTGGCTTGTGGCTGTGTTTCTCCCTGATCTCTGCCTTCTTTTTTATTAGTGGTAGGCCCCTGCCCTTATCATAGGGACATTTCTGATGGACTTTAAGGTTAATCTAGAATAATCTCCCAATGTTGTGCTCCTGAGCTTGAGTTTTGTCTGTAAAGACCACTTCCTCCTGTTACATTTACAGGTTCCAAGGATTATGGCTTAGTATTTTTTTTAAGTGTGTGATGTGTGTGCATGCACACCTGTGAAGGCCAGAGGACTCTCCTTCCTCCATGTGGGTCCCAGGGATCAAACTCCAGTTGTCAGACTTAGCAGCAAGTGACTTTACCCTCTGAGCCCTCTCGCTGGCCCGTGACCTTTAGTGGAGTGTGGCATTTCCCCACCTGCCCTGCCATGCTTATCTTCAGCTTGGACACTTTCCTTCTAGGGGCCAGTCATTGCTACAGGCTTTATGATCTCTGAGACTCCTTTACATTCTCCAGATGCAAACACAGAGAAGATCAAGAATCTGTGATATCATTCAGATGTCATAATGTCCCCCAAAGCCCATATGAAAAACTCAGACCCCAGAGTGGTGACATTGTGAGGTGCTATGGGCCTTTAAGAGGTGGAACCTAGTGAAAGGCCCTTAGGGACAAAGGGGTCATGGTATCCTGGTCTCTTTTCTCTCTGGCTCCAGATGTGGCCCTTCACTCTTATATTCCCATCATGCTTTGCTACCCTCAACAGAGGCCCAAAGCCATGTGTGCCCTCAATTGAGTCAAAATAATCCTTGGTTAACTGTGTGAGCAGACTCGCGGACATTGTCACAGTGCTGTAAAGCCGACAGATGCAGCCTACTTCTAAAAAAGTGCTGTAGATATACAGCTAGTGAGTGGGGGCTCTGTGTGCCTGGAAGAGACCTCTGACTGGGATAGAGGAGGCAATACCTTCATATCTGGGGGCATTGGTCTTTGTGGGGTGGGAATATGATAAAAATAAACACAATTTCTACAGAGTCCAAAGACACCAGTGCCTCAATGGTATCATCTGCCCAAGGGCGCCACTAGCCATACTGACTGGGGCTTGGCCAGTGTTGGTGGAGACTCGGCATAGCACCAGATAGCAGAGGATTCTTGAAAACTGCCTTATCTCGCCTGTGAGAAGTGACAATAGATATGAGCAGGAGGCAGGCATGTATGCTATTCTTTGTGAGCGAAAATGCCACCTAGTTCTCAAGCCGAACCCCCAGAACTCACACCCTACCAAGTCCCTCCATTTACCTCCTAGTTAGACCAGGGGCTGAAGGATTGCACAGCCAGGCTCAGGGAGCACAGAGGATGTCTGGATGCCAGGTGTTGTCTCCACAGACCCAGACGCCCCCGAGATGCCCTCTCTGCAGGAGTAGGTGAGACCTTGATCTTTGGCGGCCATTTCATCAATGCCGAGGCCCCCATAGCTCCGACCCCAGAGGCCACCAATCCCTGCTGGTCCCCTGCTTGATTCCTAAGTCTCTCTTAGACTGCTCCTCTCCTGATGCTGCCGGTGGGGATTACGTCCAATACTGGAACCAGACCCCCTTACAGAATTAAATACACTCACGGCTTTCCCCACAACGTCCGTGTCTTAACTGATTAAACAGTCATTTCCAAGACAAAAAGAGTCAATTTGGTATGAAAGATATATTTTGTCGGTTTAATTTAAAGCACTGCACCTCCATCTGACCTCTATTTTCATAACTCGATAATTTTATCCTATGTTGATTGTTTCATTTTGAGAGAGAGATTGTATTTATAAATCAGCCTCTAAAATGCTCAAAGAAACTTGGAGAGTGGAATTTATTGAGCTGCTTGTGGAGCCCAAGATCACGCCTGGAACCCTGGGAAACAGAGTTTAGAGTCACTGAGTACTGAGGGGGAGGGGCATGCCAGGAAGGGTTGATGCTTGATCTTCTACCACAAGGGAAACCCTACCTTCAGGGAACCAGAGATACCCCAAGGGTGAGAGGGAAGACTTGGGCAGGTGGAAGCAGAATCATAATGGCTTCTGGTGGTCAGGAACCTGGGATTCTGAGAGCTTTGGTCACTGGAATGATATGGTCCCATCCCAGTCCTCAATGCAAGAGCAGGATATAGGTCACTCAAACATTCTCCTTCCATCTTTGAGGTCTCTGTGTGTGTGTGCTTGGTTGTACGGAGGCCGAAGGTTGATGTTGGGTGTCTCTTTTCAATCACTCTCCATCTAGACTTTAAATTACTTATTTGTTTGTTTGTCTATGTGTATGAATGTTTGTTTGCATATATGTCTGCACACACACATATGTGCAGTGCTTTCAGAGGCCAGAAAAGGATGCCAGACCCCCTGGGACTAGAGTTAGAGATGGTTGTGAGTTGCCATGTAGGGCTGAGAATCAAACCAAGGTCCTGTGGAAGGGCAGCCAGTGCTCTTAACTGCTGGGCCATCTCTCCAGCCCCTCCACCTTGTATGTTGAGACAAGGTCTCTCCTGAACCTGATCGGCTGATGGTGTGATCAGAGTACCCAGAATCCTCTCATCCCTGCCTTCTAACACTGAGATTACAGACACAGAGACCCCCAGCTTTTTATGCGGGTGTTGGGAATCCAAATTCAGATCCTCATCCTTGTGCAGAAGCGCTTTGCCCCCTGAACCATCTTCCCAGCCCCCACTTTGAGTCTCGTTGGATTTCTTAGGACTTTAGGCAAGCCAATCCTTCCTCAGCCTCAGTTTTCCTATCGGTGAACTTGGTTAGGATCCCAGCTTTGGTGAAATAGCGCAATTACTTTGCCAGCTTCGCTCTACTAAGCGAGGATATGATTGGAGGTGGGTAGACTCCCCAGTGCCACCACTACATGTGACAGCTCGTTGGGGACCTACAAACACTAAGCTCAAAGTCCCCAGTGCAAGTTTTAGACCCTTTGTGCTCTAGTCCCTATTCCAAAGTGCTCACAGAGTAGGGTTGTTCTCCTAGCCCACAAGGGCTGGGGGCCAGACCTGGGGACTCTCAGCCCAAAAGTGAAGGGCCTTTGCAGTCTAGTATCCTGGGGTAGTTGTTAGAGGCAGAACTGCAGTCTGCTTGCACTTGACCAGCTTGCTTTAGAGATAGTTCT
>CABHPR010129710.1:26371-40886 GCA_902168415.1 Peromyscus melanophrys | reverse complement strand
TTTTTTCCACATTAAAAAAACTGGTTTTATGTGTACATTGGAGGAAAATTGGGCTTTGTTTGAAATATTAGGCAGCCTGACAATGGAACAACTATATGAGAAGATTAATATTGATCGAATTATGCACTTTATTACTTTTCTTATCCTCATTTTACTATTTAAAAAGATAGTCACTTTAAGTGCCAGGATAAAAGTTTTAGAAAAACCTGTTAAACCTGTTAAAATGAATTATAGAGAAATTCAGATTCAGACAGAACAAATTAACAGTGAAGTTGTTTCAGGCTTGGATCATAAGGTTACAGAAAGAAAGCCTGTTTTCACACAATCACCCTTAATTTATCCGGTAGCCGTACAGCAGCTACCTGGTGAAGAGAATGGACAAAATACTTGGATTCCAATTGAAATGTTAGACTTATGAAGATTTAAGGAGGCAATAGTATCTTATGGTATGCATTCCCCATATGTAAAACAAATGTTAAACTCCTGGTCAACATATAATAGGATTATACCACAGGACTGGCAGGAGCTGGCACAGACTGTTCTGGAACCCGAACCACAGCTCCAGTGGCAAATGTGGTTCAAGGAGGAGGCTAAAAATATAGAAAAACAATGGAGGGATAAAGGAATACAAGTCTTCCAGGATCAGCTTATTGGAGAAGGCCAATATGCTTCAGTACAAACACAATGTTTATATGATGTCCAAACCCTAATTCTATGTCGAATGGCAGCCTTGAATGCATGGGACAGAGTTGAGGAACCAGGAAAAAAAACTGAGTCATTTACAAAGGTTATACAGGGCCCAAAGAATCTTTCACAGATTTCTTATAAAGATTGACTTCAGCAGTACAGAGAATGGTCCCAAATACAGAAGCTAGTAAGATAATAATTGAATCTTTGGCCTTTGAGAATGTGAATGCAGCATGCAAAAGAATAATCAGGCCATTAAAGGCAAGATCTGCACCTTTGGAAGATTGGTTTAGAGACACGGTTAATGTTGAACCTCATGACCATGATAATATGTGGGTAGGAGAAGCAATTTCAAAAGGTTTGAGGAATGTTAGATGTTTTGGATGTGGTAAGCAAGGACATTTGAAAAGGGACTGTAAACAGGTCATTTCTAGGAACAATGTTTCTTCAAGGAACAATGGCAACAGAATGCCCCTTCCTTCTGGAGTATGCAGAAGGTGTGGTAAGGGAAAACACTGGACCAATGAATGTAGATCAACAAGGGACAGACAAGGTAATTCTTTGCCTCGGTCTTAGGGAAACTCCCAGAGGGGCCTCAGGCAGGCTCCCACAGTAAATCCAGTTCAAACCTTTCCAGCAGTTGTAGAGTAAACCCCTACTCAGAGCAATTAAATAACCAAATGCCTATTGGAATAAATCATTCTGGTTGGGGTGATGAAACAGAGAGAATAGAAAATTCAGGAGAAAACATAAAGAAAAATTTTTGGAAAACTTCTATTAATGAACAAAGACCAAAATTAACAATAAAAATAAATGGTGTTTTGTTGTCTGGTCTGGTAGACACAGGTGCGGATGTTACCATAATAGCACCAGAATTTTGGCATCCAACTTGGCCTCTTCAGGAGGTAAACATTCAACTGTTAGGAATTGGAACATTATCTCAAGTGAAACAGAGTGCAAAATGGCTAGAATGTATAGGTCCAGAAGGACAGAGAGGAAGATTAAAACCATATATGGCTAACATAGCTATGAACCTGTGGGGTCGAAACCTGTTGCAACAATGGACTACTCAGATAAACATCCCTCCAACCTCAGAAACAAATCATAAACTAGCACATATTTCTGGGAGAAATATTAGAAGATATTATTCTAATGAGTGGTCACCAGCCATCCAGGTATACCACATAACCCTACAGGTCAAGCAGTTATAGAAAGATCAAACAGTACTCTAAAGGATATGCTAAATAAACAGAAAGGGGTAACAAAACCCCCCAGAAATAGACTGCATAATGCTCTATTAACTTTGAATTTTCTCAATGCCAACGAGAAAGGAACAACAGCTGCAGAGAGACATTGGATAATAGAAAAAAACTACAGAATTAAATCAGCCTATATACTTTAAGGATGTGCTGACCTCAGAATGGAAACCAGGTTATGTGTTACGTTGGGGACGAGGTTTTGCTTTTGTTTCTACAGGAGAAGATAAGCTGTGGGTACCCTCAAAATTGATAAAGGTTCGATTTGAACAAGAGAGACCTCTTAATTAGAGGAGGTGATAGTTCATCAACCAGCATGAACATCCAATTTAAACTAACTTATACCAGTAACACATGCCTTTTCATTTAATCAGATAATAACTTGCCAAAAAGGAACATCCCCAAAATTAGTCTTGTGGAAAGGTTTGTTTTTGTCTTTTAGGAAAATGAAGGCTAAGGAATCTGAAGAACACTGGACAAATGAGACAACTGAAGAAAGGGGACAAATCATCTATCCCAGGAAACAGAGTAAAATGGCCTATTGGTATATCATCTGTAAAATTTTATGTCTTCCTAAATGTTTGTTTCTGCTCTTCTCTAAAGACATTTAACACTACTGATCTTCTTGTAGTCCCAGTTCAATTAAAAATTAAAGCTGACTTTGGAGTTGGAGAATGGCTCTCTCCTTCTTTAAACTCAAGCATGTTGTTAAAAGGAAAATGCAATTTCCCGGTATCATGCCAGGAGAAAAGAGCCATCTTCTACTATGGGACAGGAGAAAAACCAAATTAATTTAGGGACTATTCTATTACTAATCTCAACTCTTTAATTCTATTCTGATTCTTTAAACTTTTTTTAAAGTATGAATTTTATATAAAAATTTACAAGATTAATATATATATCTATCTATCCATCTATCTATCTATCTATCTATCAATCTATCTATCTAGATAGATTGATAGATAGATATACATTTTAAACTTTGTTAAGATATGAATGGTCATATAGAGTACCAACTAATTCTAGAAAAAATAGGCTTCAATTAGCTGCATATATATGTCTTTGTGTTCAAGTCTCTTATCAGTTTTCTGCAGGAAATCACGGCCAGGCCTAACATCAACTGAAGTCTTCAGGAAGAAGATGGGGCCCCACAACAACAACAATTCCACATGGACAATAATAATATCACTAAGGTGACAAACATCATCTAAAGATCAGCTTTGAACTACAAAGTGCTCAGAGGAATTTTGAGAGGGCTAGCTGAGATGATCCAGTTTCAAAGACTACTTGAATAAGGACTTGAGATAAACCCTGAACTTTGGCATTATGCACAGACTGGATAACAAAGGATATAGCTACCTTTCCTAGAATTTGACAATTAACCCAAAATTTTTCTTTTCAGACTAAAGATACCTTCAGCCATACCCAGCAGGAAGCAATTTTAAGAATACGACGCCCACATTCCCAAAGAGGTGGTGTGGGGACCGTGGTTTTTTTTTTTTCGTCTTTTAATGGGTTTTGGGTCTGGGATAATTTTGATTGTTTAGGGGGGTTGGTTACAAGTTGTTGTCAAGGGTTAGGAAAAGGGCTAAGCAAAGGAGATTAGAGTTAAGTTTCTTGTTTTTAAAAAAAGAGAAAAGAAAAGGAAAAAGAAGAAATTTACTAGTTTTAAATACTTTACATTGGGTTGGATTGTTTTATATTATATATAAATTATATATATTGAAATTGATATTGTTAGAAAATGCTATATATATATATATATATTTCTAATTGTACTTATACCATTCATTTAACAATGTAATGCAATTTTCTGATCCTTGAATGTTATTATTACCTACTATTAGAAATGAAAGTTAGTAGTTAGACATTATAATAGAACTTGTAGTCATATTAGTATGTTTTCAAGATTGAGCAGATATATTTTAGATAGATAGGTCATCTTCAAACCCTTCAGAGTTCTACAGAATATGGGATTTAAAATGTTTTAATAACTTAGAAAATTTTTCTTTTTTGTTATGACTATGAGACATGTCGGTTCCTGCAGTACCAACCTACTTCAGAGAGAATATGGGCATTGGAGTTAACTTTCATTGTGGCAAAAGTTAGCCACCGGACAACAAAGTATCCTTGAATCAACTGCTGACAACAGGACAAAATGACAGACAAGACACAAAATAAAGGACTACTGATTCTTGCCAAAACAAATGTGGTTATGGCTTTATCAAAAGGCATCTTCTGAGGCCAGGACAATATGGCACCATCCCTGAAGTGGCCTTCGCCATCCAGAAAAGGTACAGTGCTCTTTTCTTTGAAAGCAGCTGAACAGGCAGTGAGCTGATGGCTTCTGATGTGCAGTGGAACGGCAGCTGAAACAGTTATTTTTGAAGAGCAACTAAGTTCACACCTCTCAATAGTAGACTGGCATTTAACAGAAGGATATGAAGAAGAACAGGACTCTGAGATGAAGCCACACACATATATAGCCAAGAAGAATGGACAGCTGAATTAAAAAAAATCAACAATTTCCAGAATTAAAATCCTGAATCGTGACATGACACTAGTGGAATTCAGGTGTTTCTGGTACATGTACTGCTCTCACTCAATGTGAGGTCGAACTATTGACCTTGTGTACATCCTACTTCACAAATGAGTCTGTCAGATACGCTAAGCCTATAGGCTGAAGATGATGCCACAACACTGCGGAGAAACCTCAGGTGACTGTCCAGGCAGCTGGCTGTTTCTGTTAACTCACAGTTTTTTTTGAAGCTGCTTGCATGCACTTCCTGTTTTTATTTTTGTTAGGTAATATTACTTCCTTCTTGGGTCTCTGAGGGAGTTGAAGATTAATTAGTTATAGTTGAAGATTAGTTAGTTATAGTTGAAGATTAGTTAGATATAGTTGAAGATTAGTTAAGATAGAAAGTGAATTAGGTACATTTTGGACTTACCAAAATAGGATAGGTAATGGAATTATTTTCTCTGAATTTGTCAAATACAAATGGACTAGACATTGTTTAGGTATTTATTACTTGTATATATGGTATATAGCTATTGTACTTTTGTATATAGTTTTTCTTATATTAGTTACAATTTTCCTTTCTTTTCTTTTTATTAAAATAAAAAAGGGGAAATATAGTGATATTTTATTTGTACTGAAATGTGATTTGTCTGTTAATAAATAAAGTTGCCTGGGGGTCAGAGCTATTAGCAAGCCACAGCGAAAGCTGGGAGGTGGTGGTTCACGCCTTTAATCCCAGCACTTGGGAGGCAGAGCTAGGTAGATCTCTGTGTGCTCAAGGATACAGCCAGCATTGGAAACAAATGCCTTTAATCTCAATACCAACCATAGAAGACCTGGAAGTCTATACAGACAGGCAGTGACTAGGAGTCATGTGGTTGGGTTTACAACCAATGAGAAGGCAGAACGGAAACTCTATAAAAAAAGAAAGACACAGGAAGTAAGTCTCTTTCAGAGAGGTAGGACAACAACGACAGTGAAGGGTAAGGTTTTTAGCTCTTAGTTATTGCTCTGACCTCTTGGCCTGCATCTCTGTATTGGCTCTGTGTTTCTTATTTAATAAGATGGTTGGTTGCATCTACATTCCTGCCTTTAAAGTGTCTATGAATAAAGCTACTGTTATTATGATGGGGTATTTCAATGAAATTGACCTTCTCTCTTGTAACTTAAAATTCCTCTTTATTCTGCATAACTGAGATTTTAAGTAATCTTCAAAAGGGGCAGGTCCTTTTCTGAACCTGTCGGTTAGGCCTTCTGAATGCCTCCTGTATCTGGGTGGCCATATTTCCCCAGAATTTGGTAAAATTTTGGCTGTTATTTTTATTAAAAATACTTTTGGTCCTTTCTCATATTGTCCTCCTCTTATGCCTGTGCTTTCTTAATTTGGTTTTTTACTGATGTCCACCAAGTCTCTTCTGTTTTCTTTATCCTTCCTTATAATTTTATCTTTGTCATAGTTTGAATTAAAATTCATCTGCCTTATTTCAAGTCCCAATAATCTGTCTTCTACTTGAGACATTCTCAGAGAAAGGCATTTTGTACAGTTTGCTGTGTGAATTGTTGTGTCTTTCATTTTCAGAATGTTAGTATGAATTCTTCATTGTTATTGTACCTTTATTAAATTTTTGTCACATCGCCACTCAATTCCTTATTATTTGCAACTATTTGTGATCTAATTGGATTGTCCTTAGAGGTAATTTCTATGCTCTTGATTTTCTGGAACATTCTTACAATTATTTTTGAAGTCTTTGTTTAATATGTCATTGAGTTTACTGTCCCATAAGCCTATGATTGTATCATTTGGAGTCCTGCTGCCTCACTGTTTTCAAGTACAGCACATATTGTGTTGTTTTTAGTCCTCCCTATCCTTTGTTTGATGTTTTTGTAATGTTCGTTCAAGTTAGGCCTGGCAGAAGCAGGCTTGTGATTTCATTGCTCTCCTCTGATCTAGTGGTACAGGCTAGTAGCTAAAACTTCATGCCATTTGCTATGTTCTTGGAGCATAATTTTCTCATCACTGTGAAAATAGATTAACTCTTGATTCAACTCTATTTGAGCAACTTGAAATATCACCAGATTAAGTTTGCAGACTTTCTGGAAGTAAGCCCCTTTCAAATCCAACACACAATATTGTAGTAGGCAATGAAGTTCAGATACTATAAAACCAGACACATCAGAATCACTATCTATAATATATCTGGGGACACATAATGAGATATTTTATTTACAATTTTTTTCAAAACCAAATTATGATGACTATGAGTGCCTGTCTAACCAGATAAGGAAACAATACAAATCTTTTTTGTTTGTTTCTTCATTTGTTTGTTTGTTTGAATGAGTTATAACTAAATTAAGGTACAAAGAAATGCTCTTCTAATGAAGAATTCCTTTAGAAATTATGATTCAGGGCTGGAGAGATTGCTTAGCAATCTATCACACTTGCTGTTCAATCCCCCACTCCTACACTTAGGCCAAAAATTGTATTCAGTTCCTGGGAATCTTAATCCCTCTCCAGGTATACTTAGATACCTCGTACTCATATGGAGCACGAATATATACAGGCAAAGTATCAATATACACAAAAGTCTAAAAAACAAATTATAATTAATAAAAAATCTAAGGTGGCCCATGAAAATGTGAATGTATTGTTAGATAAGTAGGCAATTTAGGACCTCCTAGTCAACGTACTTGAATAAATTTATAGAATATAAATTAATGACTTGCATATCTGTTCCTAGTTCCAAATCTTTCCTTACAATTAGCTTCAGTCTTTCCAGCATGCAGATTAGAGATTCAACAGAAGAGAAGAAAGGCAATGGGCAGCAATCAGAAAGGTACCAAGAGAATATTGATAACTTTACTGGGAATAATATCAAATGTTGGTCATATCTAGGTTTATATTTGTTTATAACACACAGAGTTTCTGATATGATAAAATATATCATATGATTGTCTTAGATTTTCAAAAACTTCCTAAAAAGTCATATTTTTAAAATCTGAAGTGAAGAAACATCATACAGAAGTTTAAAATTGAGTCTTTACATGATCATCCATCTAATTTCACTAAGTCACAGGGAAACCCAAATGGCTCAATTGACACTGGTTACAGCTGTGAGGTGTGCATCAGTAAGTACATTTTGGTCAGACCCACCTGTCTACTTCCTGTGGCCCACTCTATCATATCTTCATATAAATGGAGCTGTTGATCATGTGGAAAATATGGCTTAAACTCTCCTACTTTCACCTTAAATCCAACACCATGGGGGAAATTACAAATGTGGTAAATGCCATACTCTGCTTCCAGTTTTTCTTTCTGATTCATATTTATTACATCTCCAACAGGATTAACAAAGTGCATATTCTTAAGAAATAGGTGAAGCTGAAAGATGGTCAAGATTCTTTAGTGCATATTCCCTTATTTTAAGTCTCAAAATCTGTTCTGATTTCATTCTAAGGCGACTTTATTGAAGGTGCCCAAGGGAGAAACTCAATGAAAGCATGTGAATAAATAAAGTAATTGTGTTCCTAGAATTTTAGTCCTCTTGGGGGAAACCATCAAACACAAACATAGACATGCACATAACCATCAAATATAAATATGCACCACACACACACACACACACACACACACACACACACACACACACACACTTCCACACAGACACCTATGCAGAGGCACACACATAATACAGCCACACTCATTAACACACATACACAGTAAAACACACATACAGAATGACCTAAGCAATCAAATGCAGACACAGTCACAAAGACACACAGGCACATAAAGACACAAAACACACACAGAGACCCACACTGATAAAAACATTCACAAAGAGACATATATACACACAACAAATATATATGCTCATATACACAGTCACTCACAAACACAGAAGAGAGACATTCATATATGCAAAGTAGCACATCTATACACACACATACAAAGGCACAAAAATGCATTTAGACACCCACAAAGACACAAACACGTACACAGAAACAAAAACAAAGTCATACAGACAATCAGAAACAAATATATTCACACACATACAGGCACACAATTTGGTATTGAACTGAATCTCAGTATTATTTCCTGTGATATTTTTCTCAGAGAATCAAGAAGGATAAGGTCCCCAGAACCTACAGTGGGGTCAAAATTAGGTGAGTACACTTATACAAACCATCCCTTATAGTGAACACCACATACATGACAAATATTAGTTTCAGTGTGTGAGACACTCTTTAAAGATTATAACATTGATGACACCAAGTACCATTCATTGGAAGATACAGTACCTGTGAGCAGTCAGAATCCAGTTCTCTCAGAGTATTGATTGGTTGGTTTTCTACTTGTTGAAGAAGCATTTCATGGAGAGCATAGGCCATAGCATACACAGCATTGTATATATCATAAGCATCATCACTAAAGGCCATGTCAAAACTCTGTAGCATTAACCATTCCAGTGAGACGTTTGATGAGCCGTTCACCAGTGTCTTACAGTTAGAGGTGGAGGCTTCACAGCTAAAGTACATCCACCCCAGTCCTGCCAGGAATATGTCTGTGTATTTGGAAGGGTTCAGTGTCTGAACAAAATTTTTAAAACCAGAAATCTCAGCATGGTGGTGTGCAAAAGCAATGGTCCCATGGAATGAGTCAAGGGTAAAGTCTCTCTTACTTGTAGTGACATCCCACTGTGAGGTGGTGACCCATATTCTCTGTATACCCTGTGATACCCACATTCTAAAGCACATAGCTAGAGTACTGTCTGTGTCACCATAAATGATAACAACATTTGTGGATGATGTCTCAATTTGGTTGTTACACACTTCAGCTCTTGACATGTATAACTCCATGTTGACTGGGATCATGATCACAAAGGCTAAGCAGACTCTTTGGACTTTACTTTCTCCTCTCAGATCTGAGAGAAATTGGAGACCCTGGTCATCATCTGAGATGGCCAGCCCAACCCAGTTCCAGTTGAAGTGAAGCATCAAAGAGACCATGGCCAGGGCCAGAGCTGTGTCCTTGGGGGCCATCTGATACAGATTGGGAAACTGTTCATGATCACTCAGGATAGGATGGAAAGGTCCATAGGTGAGCTGAAGGACATAAAACACAGGGAGCAGCATGAGGTAGAAGACTGTCAGAAATCTCAATGAGAGACCTGAGGTGTGTGAAGCACCAGTTTGAAATTACAGGAAGACAATTTTTCCCTATTACTACAGTTATACTACACTGATGAAAACATGAAAAAAATCACCTTCTACAGTTTGTTCAAGGAAAATCTCCTTGACTGGTAATTCTTCTTCTCATCTACATATCAAACGATGAATTGGGAATGTCCCATTGAGGGGCTAATTAATTACACTTGAACTTCATTTACATTAATATGAAGCCAATCTCCTCTTTATACTCTCCTCAGCATTAGGCTTAGCCAAATAATGAGAACTATTCCATACTTTCCCACCCAAACAACCTCACCTGTGGATATTTGCAGAACTGCAAAAAATGTGCCAGACTCATGGATGGTGCTAACATTGGTCCTGTAATCATTACATGACATTTGCTCTTATCTTTACAGATGTAGTTAAGGGGAAGTGTATGCCTTTTTGCAGCAAAGTATATAAAATTTTGAAATGCTTGTTTATCATGATAATTGTCAGTGAAG
Organism: Peromyscus melanophrys; assembly: GCA_902168415.1. Lineage (NCBI taxonomy): Eukaryota > Metazoa > Chordata > Mammalia > Rodentia > Cricetidae > Peromyscus > Peromyscus melanophrys. Next base: position 30,753 of record CABHPR010129710.1, on the reverse strand, counting down.
AAGTAAAATATGAGAGACACATTTGGTAGAAGGTATAGATTCCTGTTGATTTCGTCCACAGCAAAAGCCAAAGGCAGAGCAAACTGGTGGTTTTCAGGTGGTATTCTGAAAATAAAGGCACGGGGTTTAGTATGGATAAGGCTCTATAGATGAATGCTTTGTAGTTAATACAAGGACTATCATGCATTCAATGTCATTTTCAGATATAGCTTGACAAATTCCCCTGTGTTGTAGGGTTGGAAAATCAGGAGATGCTTGAGAGCTTGACAAACCCTAAAAAGTTGATGAGAGTGGATGTCACAAAAATGAGAAATGTGCTCTTGTCCACTTTGACAGAGAATTTCATCTTGGCAATTTGAGCAGTGAATGTACATTTGATAAATGATATGTGTGTGTATCTGTAAGAAGCTTAAGAATGCAGTTTTCTCTGGGGCCAGAAGAGGAAGCTGGATCCTACAGAGCTGGAATTTTAAGTGGTTTTGAGGTGCCTGCCAACGTGTGGTTGAAACTGAACTCAGATCCTTTGACAGATCAGCAAGTGCTCTTAACTGATGACTCGTGTCTACACCCCCTTCTATTAGTACTTTCTATATTCTAGATATTCTTCAGTCTAGTACAGCCAGTAGATATTTTTCCTTCTGTGTATAGGCTGCTCTTAACATGCTCATAACATATTTGAATGCAAACAAAATTAGTTTTATGCAATTACACTTGTTAAAATGTGGTCTTATTTCCTGAGTTATTCTGTATATTTAGATGTTTTCTCCATGTTTTCTTTTTCAGATTCATGCTTTCTGGACTTACACTAAAGTCTTTGATCCATTTGGACTTGATTTTGGAACAGGACAATGGTTGGAAGATACTTCTTTTCAACCTCTGGTTGGCAGGTTTTCCACTAGCATGTCTTGAGTAGGCTGTCTCTTCTCCACTTTATATATGGGGGGATTGCCTACTATTAAATTGAATTTTTTTACAGAGTGTATTTTGATAATGTTTTTCTCTTCACCCAGTTTCTTCTGGGTCCTCCTCACCTACCTACCTACCTACCTTTACATTGTTTTTTCTCTATTTTTCTTTAAAAACAAAACCAAAAAGAGGAGAAAAAAGGCAAAGAGAAAATCACAAGGGCGTTTGGGGATTTAACTAGTGGTAGAAAACTTGCCTAGCAAGTGCAAGTCCCTGGGTTTGGTTCTCAGCTCTGTAATGAACAAAAGCATAAAAATGAAAGTTAAAATAAACATCAAAAACCAAATAGCCATCTTTTTCCATAAGTTGCTATGTGAAGTGTCTCTTATGACAATAGATCTAGACATCAGTTTATGAATATAAAGGAATATCATTAGGAATCATTCCGTTGACTTTTTCCCACTCATGTTTGGTTCTATCCTAGGTCTCTGGGATATCCTGATTCTCAGTCCTGGTCCTCACAGGGGATTTCCTCTCATGGAATGGCTCTCCAGCTGTGCCAGTCATCTGTTGGTCACTCTCTCAATTTCTGCACCATCTTTACCCCAACATACCTTGTAGGTGGGACAAATTGTAACAGCCAAACATTGATCAGATCATGGGGAATACTGCAGAAGAGGGAGAGTAAAGATTGTAAGATCCAGTGGTGTTAAGGGCACCACAAAAACCCCACAGAATCAACTAACCTGGGCTCAGAAGGGCTCATAAAGACTGAAAGGACAACCAGGGAACCTCCATAGGACTGACCAAGACTCCATGCCTATATGTTACAATTGTGTAATTGTTCTTCAAGTAGGACTCCTAGCAGTGAGAGCAGGGGGAGTTCTCTACTCTGTTGCCTGCTTTTGGAACCCATTTATCCTGCTGGACTGCCTGATCCAACTTTGGTTTAAGAGGGGGTGCCTGTTCTCACTGCAGCTTGAAATACCAGGACTCACTGAAATCCATGGGATTCCTGCCTGTATCTAAAGAATAACAGTGAAGGAGGATTGGATGTGGTGAGGTTGGAGGATAAAGGAGGGGGGACCTTGGAAGAAGGAAGGGAGGGGAATCTTTGGGTAGAATGTAAAATCAAGAAAATAAATAAATAAAAATATAATAATAAATATAAAAAATTGAAAAGGAAACAATTACAAAAAGAAGACCAAGAAAAACAAATTAAGACAAAAAGTCTACAAAAATATCGTTTTGTCCATTTTGTGTTATCCAACCACTCCTGTGCATGGGACTGGTCCTGAAATGTGTCTAATAATATACTCAGTGAGACTCCACTGGAGAAAACAGATTTTTCCCTTTCAAAGCAAGTATCAATTTCACATAGCTCCTTTTTTAGGGGTGAGAATTGGTATCCACTTGCTCCTCAGAATTATGAGACACCATCTGAACCTGTACCATTTGAAACACAACAGGCCTTGGGCATGCTCACACAGTCTTGGTGAACTTATATACGTAATAGTGTCTGGAAGACACTGCTTCCTTGGAGTTATCCATTACCTTGGACTCATAATTCTCTCTGTCTCCTCTTCCCCATAGATCTCTGAGCCTTGATTTGAAGGAATTGATGAGACAACTCACTGAAGACAATGTGCTCCAATGTTCCTCACTCTCTGCACACGGTCCAGTTGTGGATTTCTGTGTTAGTTCCCATCTACTACAAGAAGCACCTTCTCTGATGAGATCTGAGTGATGCACTGATCAAGGAGTATAGCAGAATATCTTTAGGATTCTTTTTGTTGCTGAGTTTCTAAGACAAAATAATAGTACTAGATATTCCCCTATATCTTTGACATGTATACTCTGAGGTTCTGGGAATCTTTATCCATGTCAGGTTGAGTTCCATTTCATGGAGTGGACTTTAAATCCAGTCAGACACTGGTTGGTTAAACCCCTAATATTTATGCCATTATTGTACTTATGTATCATGTAGGCAGGTCACCATTGTAGACACAGAGTCTGTGGCAGGATTGGTGGCTACAATTCTCCTCTGGTAGAATGCAGAATACCTTCCAGTACCATGAATGCAAGTCAGTGGTGGAAAGGCTTTAGGTAAGCACTAGCTTGACTTCTCCATGATCAATGAAATAATAAGTGGTGTCTTCTGCAATAAAGCCTTAACAGGAACTTTTGTAGAGTAACTCATAGCCTTGGGAATAGCCAATGATGTTCGATAGTTCCCATGGATCCCCTTTGGCCAATGACTCAATAAGATATGTAACACTCATTCCTGGCACTGGAAAAATATTTGTTGCAGATTGTTGTCTAGCTGTGGCACTGGTATTTAGTGATTCCATTTAGACTTCCTTCACACATATAAACACTTTAGGAAACTTCCAAGTAGCAGGTTTCCACATAGTTTTCAACTGGCCTTGGTGTGAGTTGTCCTTCTAAACACACCCATATTTCTACTCTCTGCCATTCCTTCCCTATTTAATCTTCTATTTTATTTTGCCCCGTGTCTCTCCATAACAGTGTGTTCTATTTTTCACTTGATGTTAGATCCTTTCCCCCCTGTCCCTTACTACATATTTAACTTCTGTGGTTATTCAGATGGTAGCATGCATATCAAAGTTTTAAAAGCTAATAGTTACTTGTAAAAGAAAACATATATTTGACTTTTTCTTGTTGGGTCTTAGGTACATTCCTCAAGATGATTTTCACTACTTCCAATATTTACTTGTGGATTTCAGGAGTTCCTTTAAAAAATGTTTATTTATTATTTTGTATCCTGATCACAGTTTACCCTCCCTCCTCTCATCCCATTACTTTGCCCCACCTCACCTCTTCCCCACCCCTATCCACTCCTCCTACTTTTCTATTCAGAAAGGGTCAGGCCTCCAATAGTTATCAACAAATTATGCCATATCAAGTATCAGGAAGACTAAGCACCTCCCCTTGTATTAAGGCAGCCCAGGATAAGGAGTAGGGTCTCAATGCCAGCAAAAGTGTCAGAGATAGCCCCTGTTCCCACTGTTAGGAGTCCCACAAGAAGACAAAGCTACACAACTGTTATATATATGCAGAATGCCTAGGTCACTACCATGCAGGCTCCCTGTTGTTGGTTCAGTCTCTATGAGTTCCTATGATCACAGGTTAGATGTTTCTGTGCATTTTCTTATGATGTCCTTGATCACTCTTGATCCTATGCTCCTTGCACTCTCTCTCTCCAGTCAGAGTCCCCAAACTCATAATAATGTCTGACTGTCGGTCTCTGTCTCTGTTCAGGAATTTCTTTTATAAAATTATTACAACTGAAAAAACTCTTATAGTTCAAATGTGCTATGGTTTCAGTATCCATTCTTCAGTGGATGAGCTTCTAGGAATCTTAAAATTTCTAACAGTTATAAATAGAACAAGAATGAAAATGATCTGTGTTTTTTTTTTTTTTTTTTTTTTTTTTTTTTTTTTTTTTTTTTTTT
>CABHPR010129710.1:7348-26271 GCA_902168415.1 Peromyscus melanophrys | reverse complement strand
TTTTTTTTTTTTTTTTTTTTTTTTTTTTTTTTTTTTTTTTTTTTTTTCTGGGCAAAGTGGTTTTATTAGAGTGCCAGAATCACAGGGGACTTAGGAATTAGCATTGGGGCCCTTCTTCTTGCCAAAGGTGGGCACGACGTTGACAAAGCGACGGTTGTACTGCATTCGCCGCTTGGCACGGCCTGTCTTCTTCTTCTTCTTCTCCTGTTTGGCCACCTTAGGAGTTTGACCTCTCACTTTTCCAGCACGAGCCAGAGAACCATGAACTTTACCTCCCAGCATGCGGCCAGCTACTTCCAGAGTGGTCAGAGCCTCTACACCACACTGGCCTAGGGTGGCCTCATCCTCCAGCGGCGAGCCAGCCAGAAGCACGACTTGATCTTCCGGGGCAATGCCTTCCAGTGAGGCCACATGAGCTTTGATCTGGGCGACCGTTTCTTGGCCGGTCACCTCAAGGGTGTGTAGTTCCTGGGCGCGTATGTGCCAAAGAATAATATAGCTGGATCTTGAAGTAGATAAATTCACATCCTCATGAGGAATTGTCACACTGGTTTCCATAGTGGCTGCACATGTTTTTACCCCCACAAGCAATCAATAAGTGTTCCCTGCTCCCGGAATCCTTACCAGCATGTGTTGTCTTTTGTATTATTGGTCTTGGCCATTCTGATTGATGTAAGAATAATTCTTCTCAAAGCAGTTTTATTTGCATTTCTCAGATGGCTAAGGATGATTTCTTTAAGTGTTGTTCAGACATTTGTGTTTAATCTTCTGAGATCTCACTGATTAATTCTTTACTCCATTTTTAATTTGGTTATTATTCGCTTGATGTTCTTATGCATTTGAGATACTAATCCTAAATGTCCAGTTTCCTCCCAATATTTATTAAGAAGACTGTTTCTTCTATACTGATTGTTGAAACTTTCGTTAAAGCTCAGGTGACTATAACAGTTTAATTGAATTATGAGTTTTCCATTTTGCTTTCTTGAAATATTTATATAATACAGAGTTAGCACTATGATCCTCTGTTACTATTGCTTTAGGTTATAAATGGGACACACGTATTGTGATACCTCCAGAATTGGTTCCTTTCTTCACCTTTGCTTGGTCTATCTGGAATCTGATTTTCTATGTGAAATTTTGGATTTTTTTCCTATGTTTTTTCAGTCATTTTTTCATCGAATTTTGATGGATATTGCATAGAATCTTAGATTATTTTGGTAATGTAACCAAGGGTTAATGTACACACTGATTGTGCCAACCCATCAGCATGTGAGATAGTTTCATCTTCCATTGTCTTCTCTTTCTTTCCTCTTTGTTACAAAATCTTCCCCATGAAGACCCTTGAGTTCCTTGGTTGCATTTATTCCCAGGTATTTTATTGTGGTCAAGTTATTGCAACTGTGGTTGCTTTCTTGACTTCTTTCTCAGTATCATCATTCCTTGTACACAAAAATATTTTGTATCTTGATTTTATATTCTCCTATATTCCTGATAGTATTCATTAGGTCTAAGACAGCCTCAGGCAGTGTTGACTACCTCACGTACAAGTTCATACCATCTGCTGGTGAAATAGTTGACTTCTCTTCTTGATTCATTCTGTTCTTTTTTTCTGGGCTTATTGTTTTAGGAGAATATGAGCAAGACTTACTTTTGTGATATACAAATGCGCATCTTTCCTCCTTCAGTGTTTATAAGGGAAGGTTCTCAGTTATCTTCCATTTGATGTAATGCTGAACATGGGTTTGTCCTGTGCAGCCTTCATCCCATTGAGACATTATCTTTCTCTCCCTAATGCTTTAGGGATACTGTAGATTGTCAGATGTCTTTTCTGCATCAGTTGAGATGATCATGTATTTCTGCCTTGTCTATTGAAGCTGTCTGTGACACTCACTGAGTTTTGGTGTTAAACCATCTTTCCAACCCTGGAATGAAGCCACCTTGTCCACAGTGGAGCTTGCTGATACATATTTTAATTTGGATTGCATGTATTTTTTGGAGAATATTTGGTTTAAGTACATCAGTGATATTTGCCTATAATTGACTTTTCCTTTTTTTCTGTTTTGATGATTCCTTTTCTGATTTTTATGTGGGGGACAGACAGAATTTCTAAAATATCATTGTTTGTATTACTCTCCTTTCAATTTCAGAGGGTTGTTTGAATGACATTCTTGTTGCATTTTCTTTGGGTATGTGGTAGGAAAATCAAACCAAGATGTGGCAAACACCTTAAGCAAATCTACTGTAAGGAATGAGATTGAAACAGTAATTAAAAAAAAAGCATCTTCCAACTAAAAACCCACAAGACTAGTAGTAGTCACTGCTGGATGCAAATAAAGCTTTCAATAGCTAACACCAATGTTATTAAGCTATTAAATTATTCTATTCAACAAAAATGGATGAAGTACTATCTAAATGTGTATATGAAGGCACTGTCAGCCTGATATCCAAACAAGATTTATACAAAACAAAATTAATATAATCATTTAATAAAACACTCTTATCTTTTTGAGACAGGGTCAGTTATGTCTCCCTGGCTATCCTGGAACTCAACATATAGACAAGGTTGGTTTGAACTCACCAAAGACTGCTTATACCTGCCTCCTGAGTGCTGGGATTACAGACATACTCCATCATGACCAGCTATTTAAAGACACTTAATATAGTAATTTTAAAACAAATTAAAGAACTCCTTAGATGAAATTATTCACCATGATCCTAGGCTTCTTTCTAAAGATGCAAGAATGGCACAGGATAAGGAAATCTGTAAAGGTAATGCATTGCATAAATGGCTTAAGAAATGAGTCAACCATTTGCCTGAAAACTTCATGATGCCTTTTTTTTTCTCTGCTGGGTAGTACTCCATTGTGTATATGTACCATATTTTATTCATCCATTCTTCACTTGAGTGGCACCAAGGTTGTTTCCAGGTTCTGACTATTATAAATAGTGCTGCTATGAACATAGTTGAACATTTTTCCTTGTGGTATGCTTGAGCATTCCTTGGGGAAATGCCCAAGAGTGATATAGCTGGTTCTTGAGGAAGATTGATTCTCAATTTTCTGAGAAACTGCCGTACTGATTTCCAAAGTAGATGTACAAGTTTGCATTCCCACCAACATTGGAGAAGTGTTCCACTTGCTCCACATCCTCTCCAACATAAGCTGTCTTCAGTGTTTTTGAGAGAATGAGCCATTCTGACAGGTGTAAGACCCTATCTCAGAGTCGTTTTTTTAATTTGCATTTCCCTGATAACTAAGGATGTTGAGCAGTTCTTTAAATGTCTTTAAGCCATTTGAGATTCTTCTGTTCAGAAGAATGAATGGAAAGTCCCTTAATAAAAAATAAAATTGATGAAAAATAAATAAAAGAAATGAATCACAGTGCCATCTGGCTTGATGCAAAAAATACTTGGGACAAAATTCAACCTCTTTTTGTGTCAAATGCTCAAAATAAGGAAAGAATAAAAGGATACTATACTACACTGGTTAATTTTTTCCATGAGAGTCAAGCAGAGACATATCTTGGTAGAGAAAGTCTTTTGGGGGAAGTTACCTCCATCAGATTGGCTTGTAGACATGTCTTTCAAGGTATTTATTGATTGTTGATTGATATATGAGGGCCCAGCTCACTGTGGGCCATACCATCCCTGAGCAGATAGACCTGGGTTGTATTAAAAATCAAACTAAGCAAGCTGTTTAGAGCAAGCCAGTAGGCAATGTTCCTCCAGGGTTCTTGCCTCTGCTCCTGTTGGAGTTTCTGACATGTCTTCCTTCAGTGATGGACAGTCACCAGGAAAGGAAAGTAAGATAAAAATGTATCCTCTACAGGTTTCTTTGGGTTGGTGTTTTATAACAGCAACAGAGCAAACTAAAATATATACCAGCACTGTAATAATATTTGTGACCAGGAGCCAACAATGTAATAAACAGAAAGGAACTCGCTATTTCTACTAAAACCACGAAAAATATAAGGGCTTTCATATAGTCCATTTTGGGAGTAAGGATGGGACAGAGTCATAAAAGGTATCTTAGTTAGGGGTTTTATTGCTATGAAGAGCACCATGACCATGCCAACTCTTATAAATAACAGCATTTAATTGAGATGGGTTGCTTATAGTTTCAGAGGATCAGTCCATTATCATCAGGATGGAGAGCATGGCAGCACATAGGCAGATGTGGTGCCAGATTTGAGAGGTTTACATCTTGATTCAGAGGCAACAGGAAGTGGAATGAATGTCACACTGAGGGAAGCTTGAGAAAAGAGACCTCAAATCCTTCCCCCAAGTGACACATTTCTTTCAATAAGGCCATACCTCCTAATAATGCCACTCCATTTGGGGTCCATTTTATTTCAAACTACCACAGAGGTAACTCTGGTTGGCCTGGAACATACTATGCAAAGCATGTTAGCCTCAAACCCACACAGTTTGGTCTGCCACTGGCTCCTGAGTGGTAGGATTAAACTAGTTCTCCACTATGTCCAGCTTCTTTCTCCAGAAGTTTATGCTATGCAGTGATTGAAGTCTTAGCCAAAGCAAAAGGACAAAGGATGACATACAAGGGTTGCAAATAGGAAAGCAAGAAGCCAAAGTTTCCTCCCTTGAAGAAGACATGCTTACATTGTGCAATATTATTTTGAGAATTGTTACATTAGTTTTGCTGTGGAACATTTGTTTTAATGATGCGAACATGTGTTGCTTTCTTTTATGTTACATTTATTTAACCCTGTGAAGCTGTGTTACTTTGCCTGTCTAAAATAACTGATTGGTCTCATAAAGTGCTGAATGGCCAGTAGCTAGGCAAGAGAAAGAACAGGCAAGGCTGTCAGACAGACAGGATAAAAAGGAGGATAAATTTTGGAAGAAAAGATTGAGAAGTAAGAAAAGGAAGAGTGGAGGACTCAAGGGCCCAGCCATCCAGCTACAGAGAAATCCACAGTGTAAGAAGGAAAGAAAGAAATAGAGAAAGAAAAAAGACAGAGGCAAAAGGTAAAGGGGATATTTTAGGTTAAGAAAGCTGGCTAAAAAAAGCCAAGCTAAGGCCAAATAGTCACCAGTAAGAATAAGACTCCATGTATTTATTTGGGAACTGGGTGTTGGGCCTCCCAAATAGACAAATAATAAAAAGAAACCAACCACAGCCTTCTATATTTGAGATCCTAAACACTCCACAGAAAATATTTACATCAAAATTGCGGAATACAAAATTACCACAAAACTCACTTGCTTCCTTACAAACAAAGAACACATTTGCTGAGAAAGAAATTAAGAAAACCTCATTCACAGTTGCCTCAGAAATATGGTTAAATGAACTTAATAAAACTTGAAGGACATCAATATCGAAAACTTTAAAATAATGAAGAAACTTAATATATCATTAGTAGATGGGGAAATCTTACACACACACACACACACACACACACACACACACACACACACACATGAATACTCAATATTGTGAAAATGATTACTTTAAAAAATTAATCGAGAGAACATTAGGGAATAGGATGGTTGAGCTGGAATTGGGACGGAGTGGGAGAGCAACTAAAGAGATAACATGATAAAGGGAGACATCATGGGGATAGCTAGAAACTGAGTACTAGGGAAGTTCCCAGAATACTACAAGAATACCCCAGCTTAGACTACTAGCAGTAGTAGAGAGGGTGCCTGAACTGGCTTACCCCAGTGATCACATCCATGAATACCCTATCTGTCATCATAGAGCATTCATCCAGGAACTAATGAAAGCATTTGCAGAGATCCACAGCCAAGCACCAGGCCAAGCTCCAGGAGTTCAGATGAAGAGAGAGAAGAGGGATTCTATGAGCAAGGGGCATCAAGATCATGATAGGGAAACCTACAGAGAACACCAAACCACACTAGTGGGACCTCATGAACTTTGCCCAAAAGCTGTGGAGCCTCCATGGGACTGGACTAGGCCCTCTGCATAAGGGAGATAGTAGTGTAGCTTGATCTGATTAAGGGGCACCTGGCAGTAGGATCAGAATCCATCCCTGGTACATGAGCTGGCTTTTTGGAGCACACAGCCTATGATGGGACACCTTGCACAGTGTTGATGCAGGGGGAGGGCCTTGGACCTGCCTCTACTGAATGTACCAGGCTCTGCTGAATACCTATGGAGGACACCTTATTGGAGGAGGGAATGAATTGTGGTTTGGGAAGGGGGGAAGATGGGAGGATAGGATGAGAGAAGAGAGGGAGATAGGTGGTTGGTATATAAAATTAATTTAAAAATCCCTTAATAAAAATCAAGAAAAAGAGGAATAGAGGTAAATGTAAGTATCAGAAAATAAAATATTTAGACTTAAAAACATCAGACACATACATATTTTACAGTAGCAGAGATGATCCAGTGTGTAGCCTCTCAATCCCAGTTCTCAAACGTTGACAGCTACCACAGGCAGCTCCTGCCACTCTAACAAGTGAGAAGGAGAGTAAGCAGTCACCACTATATGTAGTATTCTAGCTTATTCCTGGATGAAAACACAACATTTGAAATGCAGACATTCCTATTTGACTTTGAAGACAGAGAGAGATCTAGCCTTTGCAATCCCTAAAAGCCTGTAACTGTGCATGTGTTCAAGGAGGGAAGGACAAAGGACACACCCAAGTACCTCACAGTAGACAGATCTCATACATCCTTCTCATCACAGCTTCAGAGGTGTGGAGTGATCACACGCAGAGTATCTGAAAGCTGAACTAAATGGCTACATGGATACTCTCCCCAGTGAGGACTCCCACAAATATTAGTGACCCTGTATCTGTACTAGGAGTCACACACTGATAAATGTGACATTAGCAGAGTCAGGAAGAGACTTGAAATGCACCTTGTGACTACTGAACTCATTGTAGTAGTCTGGAGTTTCTTGTCTTAGGACACCACTGGACAGCTCACAATGGCACCTGTGAAAAGGAAGGCTACCTATGGTAGAACAAAGTAAAGAATGCTGTTTTCAACTTGGCTTTAAGCCTTGTAATGGAGGCTAATTGGAAAAAATTTAAAAAGTCTCACAGCTTGATAGTGAGAAAACAGTGATTATTAAAAATCAAAATATATTTTGTGTCAGTTCTTGGTGATACTATTGGGAGAAAGGACAGAAGCTCCCAGCATTGCTCTGCCCATTCGCACACCTATCATGCATTATATATCATGATATTTACATGAAAAATGCAAACACTTACAGCACATCCAGTACAAAGTTGAAATAGTCTTTCCCCACCGGTCTCTGCAGTGCAGCAAGGTAAAAGACACAACCTGTCACCACATCTCCATGCTTGTCTTCATTCTGCTTCATTCTCCAAAAGCACCTGCGGTGAGTGAGGTTGGACATGAGGAGGGGGATGTTCAGGATCCAGAAGAAAAAATGCAGAGTGAGCATCAGGTCCTGCCTCCAAATCTCTAAGCCGGTAATGTGGTCTGTGGATGCATATCAGTTTATCAAACGGATAAAAATGTATACACATCTGCTTTTATGTCTGCTGCCTACTGGAGAGATCACTTATGTGGATGAGATGCCTTGATCTCCAGGTGGCTCCACTACCATGGAGAAATGACAAGCCCTCTCTGACCTAGGGCTCTGCAGCTGACGTCCACAGCAGAGGTAAAAAACAAGGGCTGGAAAATATATCCAAGGACATCTCAGCCTCAGGTCCTGTGACATCACCTCATATACCTGGGTATTAAGGCCCATGGGAGAAAGCAATGTTGGGCAGATTGGTCCCAGGACAGTGCCAATGAGTTCTTTGTTTGAACACCTTCAGAAATGATCTCAGCGGAATGTATCAGAAGATGGACAGTTAGATGTCAAGGTAAAGATTTGAAACAACCCACAACAACCGGAATTCATGTGAACACACTGTGTGTTCTATTCCCAAGTGCAAATCAGAAAGCCTCAGTTTCAAAAACAAGTTATAATGAATAAAATATCTAAGGTGGCCCATGAAAATGTGATGTATTGTTAGAGAAGTGGGGAATTTAGGACCTCCTGGTCAAAGTGCTTCATTAAAATCATAGAATATAGATTAATGACTTGCACATCTGTTCCTAGTTCCAAATCTTTCCTTACAATTAGCTTCAGTCTTTCCAGCATGTGGATTAGAGATTCAGCAGAAGAGAAGAAAGGCAATGGGCAGCAACCAGAATGGAACCAAGAGAACATTGATAACTTTACTGGGAATAATATCAACCATTGGTCATATCTAGTTTTATATTTGTTTATAAATCAGAGAGTTTCTGATATGATAAAACTATATCATATTCTTAGGAAGTGATCTCCTATGCCAATGCGTTCAAGACTACTTCCTACTTTCTCTTCTAGCAGGTTCAGAGTAACTGGATTTATGTTGAGGTCTTTCATCCACTTGGACTTAAGTTTTGTGCACGGTGATAGATATGGATCTATTTGCAGCCTTCTGCACGTTGATATCCAGTTATGCCAGCACCATTTGTTGAAGATGTTTTCTTTTTTCCATTGTACAGTTTTGGCTTCTTTGTCAAAAATTATATGTTCATAGGTGCGTGGATTAATGTCAGGGTCTTCAATTCGATTCCATTGGTCCACAAGTCGGTTTTTATGCCAGTACCAAGCTGTTTTTATTACTGTAGCTCTATAGTAGAGCTTGAAGTCAGGGATCGTGATGCCTCCAGAGGTTGTTTTATTGTACAGGATTCTTTTGGCTATCCTGGGTTTTTTGTTTTTCCATATGAAGTTGAGTATTATTCTTTCCAGGTCTGTGAAAAATTGCGTTGGTATTTTGATGGGGATTGCATTGAATCTGTAGATAGCTTTTGGTAAAATTGCCATTTTTACTATGTTAGTCCTGCCTATCCATGAGCATGGGAGATCTTTCCATTTTCTGACATCTTCTTCAATTTCTTTTTTCAGGGACTTGAAGTTCTTGTCATATAGGTCCTTCCCTTGCTTGGTTAGTGTTACCCCAAGGTATTTTATGTCATTTGTGGCTATTGTAAAGGGTGATGTATCTCTGATTTCCTTCTCAGCCTGTTTGTCAGTTGTATATAGGAGGGCTACTGATTTTTTTGAGTTGATCTTGTATCCTGCTATGTTGCTGAAGGTGTTTATAAGCTGTATCAGTTCCTTGGTTGAATCTTTGGGGTCACTCAAGTATACTATCATGTCATCTGCAAATAGGGAAAGCTTGACTTCTTCCTTTCCCATTTGTATCCCCTTAATCTCCTTATGCTGTCTTATTGCTCTGGCTAGAACTTCAAGTACTATATTGAATAAGTATGGGGAGAGCGGACAGCCTTGCCTCGTTCCTGATTTTAGTGGAATTGCTTTGAGTTTCTCTCCATTTAATTTGATGTTGGCTGTTGGCTTGCTGTAAATTGCCTTTATTATGTTGAGGTATGTTCCCTGTATTCCTGATCGCTCCAAGACCTTTATCATGAAGGGGTGTTGGATTTTGTCAAATGCCTTTTCTGCATCTAGTGAGATGATCATGTGGTTTTTTCTTTCAGTTTGTTTATATGGTGTATTACATTGACGGACTTTTGTATGTTCAACCATCCTTGCATCCCTGGGATGAAGCCTACTTGATCATGGTGGATAATTGTTTTGATATGTTCTTGGAGTCTGTGTTCCAGTATTTTATTGAGTATTTCTGCATCAATATTCATGAGGGAGGTCGGTCTGTAGTTCTCTTTCTTTGTTGTATCCTTGTTTGGTTTAGGAATCAGGGTAATTATAGCCTCATAGAAGGAGTTTGGTAATGTTCCTTCTGTTTCCACTGTGTGGAACAATTTAGAGAGTATTAGTATTAACTCTTCTTTGAAGATCTGGTAGAATTCTGCGCTGAAACCATCTGGTCCTGGGCTTTTTTTGGTTGGGAGACTTTTAATGACTGTTTCTATTTCGTTAGGGGTTATTGGACTATTTAAATAGTTTATCTGGTCTTGATTTAACTTAGGTATGTGGTACCTATCCAGAAAATTATCCACTTCTTTTAGATTTTCCAGTTTTGTGGAATAGAGGTTTTTGAAGTATGACCTGATGATTATCTGGATTTCCTCAATGTCTGTTGTTATGTCCCCCTTTTCATTTCTGATTTTGTTAATCTGGATGCTCTCTCTCTGTCTTTTGGTTAGTTTGGATAAGGGCTTGTCTACCTTGTTGATTTTCTCAAAGAACCAACTCTTTGTTTCATTGATTTTTTGTATTGTTCTCTTTGTTTCTATTTTATTGATTTCAACTCTCACTTTGATGATTCCTGGAGTCTATTCTTCCTGGGAGACTTTGCTTCTTCTTGTTCTAGAGCTTTCATGTGTGCAGTTAAGTCACTGGTGTGAGATTTCTCCAACTTCTTTATGTGAGCATTTAGTGCTATGAATTCCCCTCTTAGCACTGCTTTCATAGTGTCCCATAGGTTTGGGTATGTGGTGTCTTCATTTTCGTTGATCTCTAGGAAGTCTTTAATTTCTTTCTTTATTTCTTCCTTAACCCATTGGTGATTCAGTTGAGTATTATTCAGTTTCCATGAGATTGTAGGTTTTCTGTAGTTTTTGTTGTTGTTGAAATCTAACTTTAAACCTTGGTGGTGTGATAGAACACAGGAGGTTATTCCAATTGTTTTGTATCTGTTGAGATTTGCTTTGTGGCCAAGTATATGGTCAATTTTAGAGAAGGTTCCATGGGGTGCTGAGAAGAAGGTATATTCTTTTTTGTTAGGATGGAATGTTCTGTAGATATCAATTAATCCATTTGAGTCATGGCATCAGTTAAGTCCTTTATTTCTCTGTTAAGTTTCCATTTGGCTGATCTGTCCAGTGGTGAAAGTGGGGTGTTGAAGTCTCCCACTATTAATATCTGGGGTTTTATATGTGGTTTAAGCTTTAGTAATGTTTCTTTTACATATGTGGGTGCCCTTGTGATTGGGACATAAATGTTCAGAATTGAAACTTCATCTTGGTGGATCTTTCCTTTGATGAATATGTAATGCCCTTTTTGATCTCTTTGATTGATTTTAGTTTGAAGTCTATTTTGTTGGATATCAGGATGGCTACACCCACTTGTTTCTTAAGACCGTTTGATTGGAAAGTCTTTTCCCAGACTTTTATTCTTAGGTAGTGTCTATCTTTGAATTTGAGGTATGTTTCTTGTATGCAGCAGAAAGATGGGTCCTGCTTTCGTATCCATTCTGTAAGCCTGTGTCTTTTTATACGTGAATTAAGCCCATTGATATTAAGGGATATTAATGACCAGTGATTGTTCATTCCTGTTATTTTTTGGTGGTAGTGTGTGTGTACTTCTCTTCTTTGGGGTTTACTGCTGTGGCATTATCTATTGCCTGTGTTTTCGAGGGTGTATCTGACATCCTTGGGTTGGAATTTTTCTTCTAGTGCTTTCTGTAGGGGTGGGTTTGTGGATAAGTATTGTTTGAATCTGGCTTTGTCTTGGAATGTCTTGTTCACTCCGTCTATGATGATTGAAAGTTTTGCTGGTTATATTAGTCTAGGCTGGCATCCATGGTCTCTTAGTGTCTGCATTACATCTGTCCAGGTCCTTCTGGCTTTCAAAGCCTCCATTGAGAAATCGGGTGTTATTCTGATGGGTTTGCCTTTATAAGTCACTTGGCCTTTTTCCTTTGCTGCTCTTCATATTCTTTCTTTATTCTGTACGTTTAGTTTTTTAATTATTTGTGGCGAGGAGACTTTTTTGGGGGTCTATTCTGTTTGGTGTTCTATAGGCTTCTTGTATCTTCATTGGCATTTCCTTCTTTAAGTTGTGAAAGTTTTCTTCTATGATCTTGTTGAATATGTTTTCTGTGCCTTTAAGTTGGTATTCTCCTTCTTCTATCCCTATTATTTGTAGGTTTGGTCTTTTCATGGTGTCCCCAATTTCTTGGACATTTTGGGTCATGACTTTGTTGGCTTTAGTGTTTTCTTTGACTGATGAATCTATTTCTTCTACCGTATCTTCCATGCCAGAGATCCTCTCTTCCTTCTCTTGCATTCTGTTAGTTATACTTGCATCTGAAGTTACCGTTCGTTTCCTCAGATTTTCTATTTCCAGCATTCCCTCTGTTTGTGTCTTCTTCATTTTTTCTATTTCCCTTTTCAGGTCTTGGACTATTTCCTTCATCTGTTTCATTGCTTTTTTATTATTTTCTTTCAGGGCTTTATTGTTTTCTTCCAGGGCTTTATTGTTTTCTTCTACTTTATTTGTCCTTTCCTGTAGTTTTTTATAGCATTCTTCCCATTTTTTGTTTGTCTTTTCCTTTATATAAGCCTCTACCTTCTTCATGATGTTATTCATAAGGCTGTTTTCTTCCGCTTCTTCCAATTTTTGATGATCAGCTCTAGATGTTGGAGGAAGGCTAGGTTGGTGATGCTGTATTGCTCTTCATTTTGTTGTATGTACTTCTGCCTTGATGTCTGCCTATCTCTTTGTGGTTCGATCTTGGTCTTATCAGCGCAGTTGGTCCAGAAAGAGCTGACAGATTCAGGAAGTCTCTCTCTCTTGTCCAGATAGGACTCTCTTGTCCACATGGGAAGTCCAAGGCAGAATGGGAGCTCTTGTCCAGAAGGGAAGTCCGGGGCAGGATGGGAGCTGGGGGCCGGTCTCTAAGTCTCAGGAAGTGGCTGGGGTCTTGGGCGATGATGGGTGTGGGTGCAGGGCTTGGAGATTGCAGGGTCTGCCGGGGGTCTTGGAGAAGGGGAGCCTTCCTGGTAGGGGTGGGGGTAGAAGGGAACCTGCCCGGTGGCTAGAACCTGGGGCCAAGTTGGGCAGGTCTTCCCCAGAGTGGCTGGTGCCCAGGGATGGGATCCTAGCTGAGGGCAGGGACTCACCTCTTGTCCAGAAGGGAAGTCCAGGGCAGGATGGGAGCTGGGGGATGGTCTCTAAGTCTCAGAAAGTGGCTGGGGTCTGAGGTGATGATGGGAGTGGGGGCTTGGAGGTTGATGGGTCTGCCGGTGGTCTCTTGTCCAGAAGGGGAAGTCCAATTCAGGATGGGAGCTGGGGGCTGGTCTCTAAGTCTCAGCTATTATTTCTTTAAGTAATCCCACTAGGCTAAGTGAATTCTGCATCTATCCTCTTATTCATGTTGGAATAGAGCCTGCATGTTGGGTCCTCCTCTTGCATTCACTATTACTTTTGTGTTATTGATTTCATTTGCTGATGAAATGCTAATTTGGGGATTTTCCACTTGGATCATTCACATATTTTATTAATTTGACCACCAGATTATTCCAAAAAATTTTATGTCTGCTGTCATTTACATATGCTGGTGAACAGATTCAAGAGTTATACATGTAAATATTCTTAAATACTTTTAAATTTGACATTCAGTACAACAAATTTGTGTCAATATAGTGTTTTGTTTCTGAAGCCCTTAAGACATTTCTCCAGTTTTTCATGTGTTCTTTACTTATATGTTTATATTCTGAAGAAATTCAAATTATTCACATTTGATGTAACTTTTCATAAAGATTGTACTGTATAGATCACTGCATAATGAGCTACATACTAAGTTATGGCAAACTTAGGACCTCATTTTATAACCCAACACCAAATGTCAACCAGAACAACCAATTTGCAGTCAACACCTGGAGCATCTCTTTGAATTATGGTGCCCTGTGTCAAATGCCCAGATGTAACTACTCCCTCTGACTCTGTACTCACTTCTCTGTGTTACTCTAAATATCCAAGCAGCCTTTATCTTGTCACTTCCTCACAGTCCTTCACCTTTTGCTAAATGGGTACATATTCCTTCAACTCATACAGACTGGGAAAGACCTACAATCCAGGAAGGCCATTTGCAGCCATTGAGGTGGAGGCTTCTCTGTGCTCAGGACTCCAGATAGAATCAGCAGAAGATACTTGGCACGCATCTCCAGAACCGGTCTGTGTGATGGCTGTATGTGAACTAGGACTTCATGGACCATGTCTGAGAGAGCCAGATCAGTCAGGAAGACAAGAGAAAATAATAATCCATAAAGAAGGTGGGGACTGGCACACACTCTTATACACAGAGGTGTATCATGTGTCTCATGTGTCTCTAAAGCCCCAGGACTCTTCCCATGATGCAATTCCCTCATTCTCATGGAAATCCACTTTGTTCAGTTGGCTGCTCCATTCTAATAGTGTGTGTGTGTGTGTGTGTGTGTGTGTGTGTGTGTGTGTGTGTGTGTGTAAGAGAAAAAGTGTGTATGTAAGAAAAAAAAGGAAAAATGGAATAAAATAAAATAAGGGAAAAATTTTTTAATCTCATCATGGAAGCTGCAGTGTGAGACAATGATTCATGCCATGAACCACTTTGTGCATTCATCTTTACTTGCAAGTGTTCATTGCAAAGAGTCATTGGTCTGGTTCGAGGCCTTTGGTTTCTACTACCTTAGCAAAGTTGGTCCCTAACCAGGGCTCCTCCTGGATATCCTGTTGTTGCCCTGTGTTTTAGAAATCTTGAGACTTTAGGTCTACAGTCCAGGTCCCTTAACAAGCTCCAGAAGATCATAGATGGGGTAGATAGTGGGGCAGGCCAAGTCATATCCTTGGTCTGGACCTGCAAAGCTATAGGATTTGTCTACCAGATGTCAAGTGGGGACAACTGTTCCATGTTTACAACTTCAGGGCGGGCTCACATACAGCTGCACTAACAAGGATGGATCCATTGTGCTGCACTGGTGAGGTACAGGGTCTGCTCTCCCAAGTGTTACAGCTGGTGGGGGTCAGGTATAGCTCTCCCACTCTATGACCACAAAGCCAGCTCTATCACTTGGCCCAGATATTGATGAGCACAGGGGAGGAGGGTAACTCTCTTCCACCAATGCCACCTCAAGACAGAACTCCCATGCTCACAATTTTTCAGCTGGCTCATCCATATCTGCACTAACAAGGTTGGCTCTATTGTGCTTCCCTCCTGAGGTATAGGGTTTGCTCTCCCAAGTGTTGCAGCTGCTGGGGGTCAGGGATTGTTCTCCCATTCCTGTGACCACAGGGCATCCCTTGCTGTGGGACGTCCTGTGTGCTGTGTATAGATGTTGCTATGATTGATTGATAAAACACTGATTGGCCAGTGGACAAGAGGAAAGAGAGTGTAGGCAGGACAAGGAGAGGAGAATGCTGCTGGGAAGAAGGCTAAAGAGAGAGATGCTGCCAGCCACCATGAGGAGAAGCATGATGTAAGATACCTGTAAATCACGAGCCACGTGGCAAGGTATAGATTTATAGAAATGGGTTAATTTAAGATATAAGAACAGATAGTAAGAAGCCTGCCATGGCCATACAGTTTATAAGTAATATGAGCATCTCAGTGATTATTTTTTAAGTGGGCTGCGGGACTGTGGGGGCTTGGCAGGACCCGGAAACTCTCCAGCTACACTCCCTTGTACCCATCTGTCTGGTGGTGGCATGGGTGGGGATGAGCTGCCCTTCTCTTACTCTCCTCACCCAGTAATGCCTGGGCCATGTGGAAGAGCTGGCCCTACGGTCATAAGAGCTGAAGGCAATCTTTAAATTGACATCCCCTCTTCTCAGATGACTTTAGATGTGATGACTCAGATGTGTCAAGTTGGTAGGAAACCATCCAGCACAATTGACCCATATCATCTTGACACACAAATACATCACTACAAAGTTACCTTTCCATTCCCATTCATCCCCAAGATATCACATTAAATTCTAAGTAGGGGCTGGAGAGATGGCTCAGCATTTAACAGCATTGGTTATTCTTCCTGAGGATCCAGGTTGAAGTCCCAGCACCAACATGGCAGCTCAATACTGTCCATAACTTTAGTTCCATGGAATCCAGTACCCTGACACAGATATACATTCAGGCACAACAGCAATGCACATAAAATAAAAATAAAGAAATATTTTTAAAAACATAAATAACTTTAAATGTTCCACAGTCTTAAAAGTCCCACAATGGAACACACTAAAATTTCACTCAGAGGTTAGGAGTACTGGCAGATCTTCCAGAGGTCCTGAGTTCAATTCCCAGCAATTGCATGTTGACTTACAACAAGCTATAATGAGAGCTGGTGCCTTATTCTGGCATTCAAGAATACATGCTGGCAGAACACTATACATAATAAATAAATCTTTAAAAAATGCAGTCCTGCTGGGCAGTGGTAGCACACACCTTTAATCCCAGCACTCAGGAGACAGAGACCAGTGGATCTCTTTGATTTCAAAGCCAGCCAGGTCTACAGAGTGAGTTCCAGGCCAGCCAGTACTACACAGAGAAGCCCTGTCTCAATCAAAACAGAAAAATCAGTCCCTTTATCATATCCAGTCTCTTTTAAAATCCAAAAATGCTCTTAAGAGTTTGAAATCTCTCAAGTGTGGCCTCCTAAAAATAAAAATTAGGTTAAATAATTCCTTACTTCAAGAGGGAAAGGCCCAAGGCAAAGTCTCTCTCTGACAAATAAAATCCACTCTCCAACTGTGTAATAGTTCGATTTCCAATGTCTGGATCCACTCACTATCATCTGGGATTCTCCAAAGGGCTTGGGGGCACTTCTTCAGCTCCATCCTCTGCAGCACACAAAGCTTACCTTCCAGGCTCAGGATGGCTCCACTCTAAAGCTGCTGCTGTTCTTGTCAGTCACCCCACAGTACTGACATCAACCACAATGCTGGGTCTTCCACTGCAACATGGCCGCACTTTCATCAACGCCTCTCATAGATTCTCTTCATGGTTCCAAGTCTCAAATTCTCTGTGTGACTCCTTTAATTCTCGACATTCAACTGCTACTGTGCTTGCACCTTCAACAATGGCATGTCCTGGCCTCTCACAGTGCCAAGTCTAAGCTGCAATCCATGACCAATTCATGCTTTCAAAACCAGTACCACCTGCGTAACTCTCACACCACCAAGTTTGAATGGCAGCATGAAATACAACTGCCTGTGGAATACACCCTCCGTGTGCTCTCAGGAACCACTTCTCAGAAGATTTCAACTCAGCAATGCGGGGTTCTTCTTAATCACCACTAATTTCTCAACTCCAGCCAACCAGCATCAAGTATCTCAGTAAAACAAAGGTTTCAATTCAGTAGTTCAAGTATTTTGTTAATCATAGCTGATTATTCAGCCCCAGATAACCAGGGCCACAGAATCTTAATTCAAAATAACAAATGGCCCCAATAAAGTCTTTAAACTTACCTCTGAAACTTCACAAGCCAGGTTCCTATCTTCTGCATTGCCCTCAACATTCTTATATTCCAAGCTACTACAGAACA
Organism: Peromyscus melanophrys; assembly: GCA_902168415.1. Classification (NCBI taxonomy): domain Eukaryota; kingdom Metazoa; phylum Chordata; class Mammalia; order Rodentia; family Cricetidae; genus Peromyscus; species Peromyscus melanophrys. Next base: position 9,052 of record CABHPR010129710.1, on the reverse strand, counting down.
GCTCGCCAAGTATTAAACACTCAAAGGATTTTCTTATACAATGTTCCAAAATACCTCCACAGTCCTCCTACAAAACAACATGGTCAGGTCTGGCAAAGCAAGACCCCACTCCTGCTACCAATATGTCTTAGTTACAGTTTCTATTGCTGCAATAAAACAACATGGCCAAAAACCAAGTTGGAGAGGAAAGGACTTATTTTGCTCACACTTTCACATTTGAGTCCATCGTTGAAGGAAGCCAGGACAGAAATCAAACAGGGCAGAGATCTGGAGGTAGGACTGTGGTAGAGGCCATGGAGAGGTGCTGCTTACTGCTCAGCCTGCTTTCTTATAGAACTCTGGACCACCAGCCTAGGAATGTCACCACCTACTTTGAGCTGGGCCCTCCCAATTAATCACTAATTTAAAAAAATGCCCTATAGCTGGATGTCATGGAGATATTTTCATTCTAGGAGCGTGGGAGGCTTTAAGACACGATTTCTTTATGCAGCCTTGGCTATCCTGTAACTATCTCTGAAGACCAGGCTGGTCTCAAACTCACAGACATCTGCCAGCCTATGCCTCCCAAGTGTTGGGATTAAAGGTGTGTACCACCACCTCCAGCTTAAAAACATTTTCTTAATTGGGGTTCCCTCCTCTCAGATGACTTTAGTTTGTGTCAGATTTGCAAAAAACTATCCAGTGCAGGGTACTTGAGCTGAAAGGAGAAGTGGACACAGGCCTCATTCCTAACCCAGAAGCAATGTCCAGTTGATAGCCAGCTGCTAATGAAAGTTTAGTCTCCTCCAAGGGAGTCTCACTGGGGAAGCCAAGTACGTTGAAGGGTAGAATGCATGTGTAACAGTAGATGACCAACAGAAAATGAACTCATGGCATCTTTGGATGTTTCTTGTCTCACAATATCATGTCAGGGTGTTTTACTCTTTTGTTTTTTTGTTTCTTTGTTGTTTTTGTCTTGTTTTTGTTATTTTGTCTAGTGTTGTTTTGTCTTCTTATTTTTTCTTCTCTCATTTTACCCTATGGGTTCTTTGAGTATATACAATGGCTACCACTTTATGTTTTGGTGGCATTGAGTGTGAAACCAAGTGGTTCTCTGATTCATCTGACTTTTCTTGGGCTCCTTTTCTTCTCTTTGTTTATTTTGTTTAATTTAATGTGTTATTTTTATTTTATCTTAGTATATTTTATTTTAGTGTATTTTATTTTATTTTATTTTTTGAAGCAACATTTTTTTATTGAGACAAATTTTCTGTTTTCCATATAGCACCTGAGACCATGGTGGTTTGAAGTTGGGAAAGAATCCTGATTGATTTGGCTTTGCCTTTTCTCCTAACTTGACGCTATTGGAGGATTGTACACAAAGGAAGTTTCTTAACCTCAGTATCTCACTTTGCAAATCCGAAGCAGCTTGTCCTCTGTACCTCCAAAAACCATCAACATATTCATTTTCGCCTTATCCAGTCCATCCAGCACCAATCAAATTCTTTTGGAGAAAGGGGATTACTAATCTAGGAGTACAAATATCCAGAAAACCACACTGCCTGTGTAGAATAAGAGAATTTTTAACATCACTTCACTTCACTTTCCTTAAAGAGATTGACTTTCCTCCCTGATTTTTTAAAATTTTATTTTATAATTTAATTTAATTTTATATATCAGCCATGGATTCCGTTTTCTTCCCCCCACCTGCTTGTCCCCCCCCCC
>CABHPR010129709.1:2374-20701 GCA_902168415.1 Peromyscus melanophrys | reverse complement strand
AAATGGATGCAGATGGAAGAGCCAAGATCCCAGAGTTATCCTACATCGCCTTCATGTTTTTGCTGCTGCTGCTGCTGCTCTGCTACCGTTTGTGTGTCTCGGTGACTAAACTTCCTGTCTCTGTACTTGTTTGCGTCGAACAAACAAGACGAAGCAAACGTGTGCAGACTGAATGTACGCATGACAGTTTCCTCAAGACAAAATAGTTACTTTTTTTTTTTCAAAATAAAAGACACTCTACTCAAGAATCAGCCGGACCCAAGTCAAAGCCTTCTCCTTCAATTTTCTAGATAAGTGGTGTTGGGGTTGGACCAAGTTCTCCAGACTCCCCAAACCTGTTTCTTTCATCTATAAAATAACCACAATAATAACTACCTCACATTGTGGCTGTAAATAACAGATGCAATTACACGTGTGTAGTACTTAAGTATAATAGCATTTACATAACATGTGTCGGGCACCAGTCACTGGCTTGTGCCCTTGAATTGTTTTTAACTTATTATATGGTCTTCTCAACAGCTGTACGAAATAGGTACCATTGTTATCCTCATTTTGCTGGTGAGGAAAGCTAGAACTGGTGGTGTAAACAGTTTCCTGGGGGTCACAGGGCTGATAGGTATTGGGCGTGGCCTCAGGGAGTCTGAGCTATTTGCTATTTTGAGATTTCTACCCCACCCTTCCACTGTCAATGATAAATATTCAATACTTACATTTTCCCTAGGGAAAAGTATCCTTTTTGAAATTTCACAACATTTTGTTTTCATTTTAAGAGATCTTGATCAAAAACTAAAACAATCATAGGAATGTTCTCACAAAATTATATTAATAATAAATCTCAGATTTCTCATCTTTCTAGCCATGAATCACATTTTTAGTAGCAACTCACTGTGGTAGTGGAAATATGTAGTTCATGTAAACACAAGTTAATAATACAATTCGCACGATTCACGGGTAAGTGGAAACACATTTATCAAAATCCACAGAGGAGTCAGGGTGTCATTACAGGATAAAGAATGCTGGGGGATTTTTATTTTTTAGACAAGAATATATGGCCTGTAGATATTTTTAAATCAAAATGTACCTTTCTTATAAAATATATTAAAATTTTAAAGTATTTTCCTAAAAATATTAATTTTTTTCTTATCTTAATATGTGAAGAAAATCAACCCAGTAGCTAAAATCTCAGCATTCAAGCCAACTTTTCCATCTTCTCTTGATATGACTCATGTCCACCTCTGCTTTTCTTCATCCATCAGGCACTGAGCACACACATCCACACTTGGGCCAGATACTGGGAGACACACAGAGAAAAACACACAGCCTTCTTCTGTGGAGGTGCTCAGATGGCCAACTAAAGACAGTCAGTGGAAAGCTGGACAGCTGAGGACGGAAACAGGTGAGGGAAATGGAAGGAGGAGATCCAGTGAGCAAGTCCTGCAGGGCAAGGTCATGAGGGTGGAGATTGGAATATGTTGTAACCGATACTTCTTCCTGGAATGTAGTGAGAGGCTACCAGATAAATATACTACATTGATTAGATCATATACAGTACCCTGGAGTTAAAGAGTTTTCATCACCAGAATGGGGAAACATGAGCCCATCTACGTCTTCAGAACTTTTCCTGGTTTGGCATAGAAGCTGAATTGAAGAAATTTAAGGACAGATAAACTCAGGAGCCTAAGTGCTGTTGCTGTCATAAGAGGCAAGGTTCAACAGAAGCAATCAGAAATCGATAGTGGAAAAGTGGAGATCGATAAGGAAAGTTAACAAGTCTTGATTTTGAAGTCCTAGGTCTTCTTAGGTACAAAAAACAAAGAAAAGTCCTTGTTTCCCATCTCTCGTGTATGATTTATGAACAATCTAGAAACAATTTGTTAAGATGAATATTTATTGTGCTATTATTCTGTTCTAGGCCCTGTGGTAATGCTTCACATGCATTGCTTAATTCTTACTTAACAAATAAGGAATTTGAGGCAGGCTAGAAGGAGCAACACCCACAAGGTCACCTTAAATCTCACCCATAGACCCTCAAACGCCTGTTTTTCTCCTTAACACAGTCTTCAGTCTAAATCAACACCATCCTTTCCTTTTTTTTAAAATTATTTTTAATTCATTTTACATATCAACCACAGATCCCCTTTTATCACTCCTCCCCCTCTCCCCCACTCCCCACCTTCTCCAACAGGGTAAGTTCTCCCATAGAGGGACAGCTAAGTAAGTCTGGTACATTCACTTGAGGCAGGACCAAGCCCCTCCCTGCTTTATCAGGAGTGAGCAAGGTGTCCGACCACAGGTAATGGGATCCAGAAAGCCGGCTCATGCACCAGGGATCAATCACATTGCCAGGGGCCTCTCAAACAGACCCAGCTACACAACTGTCTCCCCCACGCAGAGGGTCTAGCCCAGTCCCATGCAGGTTCCACAGCTGTCAGTCTAAAGTTTGTGACTTCCTTTGAGCTTCGTTCAGTTGTCTCTGTAGATTTTCCCATCAAGATCTTGACACCCCCACACCTGCCTTGCTCATAAAATCCTTCTTCCTTCTTTTTGACTGGACTCTCGGAGCTTGCATGGCTGTGGTTCTCTGCATCTACTTCCATCAGTTACTGGATGAAGGCTCTATGATGATAGTTAGGGTATTCACCAATCTGACTACTGGGGTAAGCCAGTTCAGGCACCCTCTCCACTGTTGCTAGTAGTCTAATCTAAGGTTGTCCTTGAGGATTCCTGGGAATTTCCCTAGCACCAGGTTTCTCCCTTACCCCATAATGTCTCCCTCTATCAAGATATCTCTTTCATTGCTCTCCCACTCCGTCCCTCCCCCAACTTGACCATCCTGTTCCCTCATGTTCTCATCCCCCATCCCCTCTCCTCTATTGCCCCCCATCCCCAGTTTACTCAGGGGAGATCTCCTCTGTTCCCCCTTCCCAAGGTGATCCGTACATCCCTCTTAGGGTCCTCCTTGTTTCCTGGTTTCTCTGGAGCTGTGGGTTGTAGTCTGATTATCCTTTGCTTTATAACTAGTATCCACTTATAAGTGAATACGTATGTGTTTGTATGTACATGTTTGTCTTTATGAGTCTGGGTTACCTCACTCAGGACTCTGAGATACCATCTTACAGCTAGCAGAATGACTAAGATCAAAACACTGATGACAGCTTATATTGGAAAGGATCTGGAACAAGGGGAACACTCCTCCACTGTTGGTGGGAGTGCAAACTTGTACAGCCACTTCAGAAATCAGTATGACGGTTTCTCAGAAAATTAAGAATCAATCTACTTCAAGACCCAATGATACCACTCTTGGGTATATACCCAAGGGATGCTCAAGCATACCACAAGGACACTTGCTCAGCTATGTCCATAGCAGCATTATTCATAATAATGAATAATAGCCAGAATCTAGAAGTAACCTAGATGTCCCTCAACCAAAGAATGGATAAAGAAATTGTGGTACATATACACAATGGAGTACTACTCAGCTGTGAAAAAAACAATGACATCATGAAATTTGCAGGCAAATGGATGGAACTAGAAAATATCACCTCATCGTTTTCTTAAAAGAAAAACTTAATCACCTTCTTTCTAATCTCCTCAGTTACCACCCAGCCCATGTTGTGTAATGATGGTCATGGCTCTAACACAATCTCTCCTCTACTCAGCTGTTTTCTCCTAAAATTTCAGCACAAAGTGCTGTGCCTTTTAAATATACTCATATTAGTCATTGTTGCCCTAGCAAACTAAAAAATCTTTTACCAAACTCCTACCCCCCACCCCCCCACCCCCCCCCCCCCCCCCCCCCCCCCCACTCCCCCCACCCCCACCTCATGTTCCTCAAAGCACTGGGCATTAGTAACCACTTCTTTCTTCTTGGAAACTTTCTCCTTGTTGAGCACAGCAAAGAGATGTCTTCAGACATTGTCACTCATATTTCATTATTTTTTCTTCTTCCAGCTCTGGCCAGGTCTTTCCTAGGGAAGGACCTGTTTCTTTTCTTTTCCTCTGTGCCGTGCATGCCATCAGCGCTGACTTTCTGTTATTTGCCTTTATTATTATTTCTTGTCTCTGCTTTTCTCCTTCAACATGAGCCCTCATATGTTGCCACTGGCGAGCTAGCTTCCTATGCTTCAGTGCCTGGTCTCATCCCCACGCACATATGGGCAGGACTAACTGAACTTAGTGGGTTACTTGAAAAATAAGAGGAGGGGTTGGTGGGGCATAAGGACCTTGGTGGGAGCAAACAAGGGGTTAAGGTGGTCATATTTCCTTGTATCCGTGCACGAAATTCTCAAGAATAAAGTAAAAAATTTAAAATACTGTCTCACCACTTCCTCTTCTCAGTACAATGCTAAAATATAAATATCTTCCTATCTTCTTTTCTCAACATTATTTTTTTTTCAAGATCGAGTTTCAAGGCAACTTTGAAACCGGTTGGCTCAACACCAACTCGAATTTATGCAGCCTTCCCAAACACTTCCCTGAGGAACCAGGCACATTCCCTAAGATTTCCTTCTATAAGCAGGCAAAGTACACAAAGAATTCATTCTGCTGTTAATCTCGGGCTGCCCGGAGTGCTCTGATTTCTTTGTTTATGAAAATAGATGCCAATGAATTAAACTGACAGAATGTACTTTGAAGCCTGCCGCTGTGAACGTGAGAAAGGCTGAAGCTTAGTCAGTGGACCTGCGCCCTGGCACACAGCGCTCCAGTTCTTGCAGGGCTTGGGGGTGTGGGTGTGGGTGGGCTCCAACCCAAGTCTAGAAACTGAGCCTTGCGGGCCAGGACCTTCCAATGAGTAAGCTTCCATCAAAGCCACAATACATCAGGCTACCAGCGATGCTGACAGTCTAAGCGAAGGCATGACTAGGGACCTTTCAAGATGGCACACAATTGACACAGATCTGAAACAGGATCGCTGAGGGGGTTCTTCAAGCTCTGGCGCTGAAATATGTTTCAGTTTAAGGCCAGAGCAAAATTCAACTCTCATGCCTGATATTTGTACAAAACTCCAGTACATAAAGTTATCATCGCTCACCTCTACCTTACAACAGTATTCGTTTATGAGATGAGAAATGATGCAAAAGCTTTAATACACACACACACACACACACACACACACACACACACACACACACACAGAGAGAGAGAGAGAGAGAGAGAGAGAGAGAGAGAGAGAGAGAGAGAGAGCATCGTCCCTTAACATTTTGTGTTTGTTCTTTTGCTTGCTTGTAGCTCAGTATCTGTCGAGAGTGGGAGAAGAAATCCCAGTTCCCCAGCCTCTCCTCTGCTCTCTTATAGGATTAGCCTTTGACTAGTCCAAGAAACTTTTTAAGAAAGTTTTTTTTTCCTTCCTTTCTGCGTTTCCTCCGTCAGCTCAGCACCTTCAAGCAACCAGAGGCTTGAGAGCAAATTCTCCCATGGGAATAGGCAAAAGCGGAAAGCCTAGAAGGCAAAAGTCACCGTGGGTCGACCCGGGTGCTTGGGGGCAGGTGACAGAGGGACAGTTTCCTAGGCGCTGGTTTGACAGTTTCATCCCCGCCCACTGGCAAGAGAGCTCCTAGGGCCGCTGCTGCACAGGCGCGCAGAGGGGGCCATAAAAGCTGCAGCAGCGCAGAGACGCGGAGCTCGCCCACCCCGGCGGAGCCGCGACCCACCATGCACGTGAACGGCAAAGTGGCCCTGGTGACCGGTGCAGCGCAGGGCATAGGCAGAGCCTTTGCCGAGGCTCTGCTACACCATGGCGCCAAGGTAAGGACTTCTCTGTCCACCCACACGCCGGAGCCCCAGCTCCGACGGTTGCAAAGCCCTAGGCTCAGGCTCGCTAGCAGACCTTCAACGCCGCTGGCAGAGAACCCGAACTTGGATGAGCACATTCTGAGGTCTAAGAAGGGAGCGTCTTGTTTATTCATTGCTTGTGTGTCCCGCGGCTTGGTGGCAGAGCTGCACACAAGACCTGCTCCCTCTCTCTTCTTGTTTGTAGGTAGCCTTGGTGGATTTGAATCTCGAGGCAGGTGTAAAGTGTAAAGCTGCCCTGGATGAGCAGTTCGAACCTCAGAAGACTCTGTTCGTCCAGTGTGATGTGGCTGACCAGGAACAGCTGAGAGGTAAGACATGGGAAATCAATCCATAGACTCGGGAACACGCCCTGAGCAAGCAGCAACCTGAAGACTGCCAGGTAGGAGCCCGACAAGGCTGAACGCCAGCATCGCTCCCTTGGAAGAAGCTGCGACCTTCTAGCTCCCATGGATAGTTTGGACTGTTATGGTTCTTTCTGACAATCCAATGGCTATAAAACTGAAGGGAAGACAGGCCAGCCTAAGAAATCCTTTTATTTTAGTTACTTGGCAGTGCATAATGTAATCAAATGTCTTTTGTGTATTCGAAGACAGTGCCGCTACAGTAATTACACAGTGAGGGGACAGGCTGAGGAACTGTGGCAATAGCTCCCAGAAAGCTGGAAGATGCAGTTAAATGACAAGCAAATGCGGCATGCTTCAGACTACAAGTTCAAGGGTCAGGGTCACAGGCAAACCACATGCTTTTAGCCAGATGTTTTCTCTGGGTTTTCCCCCTCTAAGATGGCTCTTTAAATAATCACTGTGTGGTGTTAGAAGGAAAGAAGGAAAGACTCTATCGCCTTTCCCCAATGTTTTCCTGTTTTTCTGTGATCTCTTAAAATAGACTGGAGAAATATCAGGAAGAATATTGGCGTCAGCACTATACACTGGCTGTATAGAGGGCTCCAAGAATTTTCATCAAGAATATTTCCCAGGGGGGAAACATAGGAAAAAATATTGGTCTTTCACAAGGTGTTATTCAAAGGAACGAAGTAAATTGGTAGGCACATTTTTAATCCAGAAGTCAGAAAACTTACACCAGGTTCACTCTAGAGCTTAAAGGGATACTGAGGTCCTAGGTTTCTTACAGCTTAAGATAGCCTATGAATAAAATGGACTGATCTGTTAGAAGACAGTGAATCTAAAGATAAGGGAAACTGGATTAAAGAGAATGTCATTAAAATATGAAAGTGATAATATGTCAGGCAGTAGAGCTAGCATGCATGAGAAGAACAGATTTTTAAGAGCAGTCATAATAGAGCTTTGCCAGAGGATAGTTTTATTGAAAGCATATTAATGACATTTAGGTTCAACCAAGAGCCAACATTTATTCTGCGGGAATAGAGACCAGTATAGATAATTCGTATGGCTTTACACAAGACATTTAATGTAAGTTATTTTGCCAGTATTTAAAATGAGTACCATGGCTATGAAGATTTTTTTTAAGCATAAGTAGTTGTGAAGGAAACTCGGACACATAATAAATGACCCGGAAGGCCTGTCAATCATAAGTTCACCTGTTGTTCAGAGTGAACAGGCATAAAATGGAAGGATGATGGTGATGCTCACAACGTCACAACTGAAGGCTACCCGGGACTTTTGAAACTGTTTAGATACATTGTGACAATGCGAACTTTTGAAACTGTTTAGATACATTGTGACAATGCAGAGTTGGAAGGGTTCTTGGAGACATCTAGACATGTTATTGTACAAATTAACAAACAGAAAAAACACAGAAAGTTCAGATGAAGTATAGAGTGTCATAGCATGTAAATGTCAGAGGGAGCCAAACTTTGAAGTCACATGAACCAAGATCTCAGTGATATGTCAAAAAGCAGATGGCACAGGGCACTTTGGAAAAATCAAAGCAGTGGCAACTAGGAGGAAAGAAAACTGAGGAAAAATCAGACATATGTATTTAATAACTTAAACCTAGGATAGAAGGGACGGGGACAGATTAATATTCCTTGACCTTTTCTGGAACCAATTGAAGACTTAAGAAATGGTTTTAAAAATCCATTAAAAAGTAAAAACGTTTGTTTTATTGTTATTATTTTTGTTGTTTTCCAGTCTGGCCCAATGAGTATAAAATGATGCTTATGTAAAAACTTGGAAAATGTACTTTACAATCAACTTGCATGTTTATTGCCTCCCCCCAAATATTTGATGATTGTTAATAATTCTATAAATTTGTTTCGGTCACGTTAAAATTCGGATTGATCTGCCTATTTAAAGAAACCCATGTGTTCACTTGCAGGCCTGGAAATAGACTTATGCCCTGTGAAAGGAAAAAAACGTAGTTGTTGTCTATAGGCTGAAGTAATAGAAATAGAATAAAGGTGACCCCTTGTTAAATCTATAGAACTTTATAGAAGGATGCTTTAAGAAATATGAGCTTCCCAATACTAAGGTGGTAAGGCCAACTTTGAACTGGATATAGAGGGTTTACAGACTTTGATAGATGGTTAGACAATGCAATGTGTGAGATTCAGGTCTTGGAATCTATATAAACTTCTCCAACTGAACACAGTTTTATACAAATCCATAATGTAAAGTAGTAATGATAATAAGAGGGAAGCATGAAACAAGAAAGTAACATTAACACGATGAAATCAACTGAATAAAAAGTAAACTTTTACTAATTAGGACAGCAAAGATTCCTGGAAAAAATGGTCGTAATGGATTTAAATGCATGAGTACTGAGTTAGTTTAATGCTTCGTATATACAATAGAGCTTATTTAAAGGGGATATTTGAAAAGCTAGGGTCATGGTCCCTATGGTGGAGCACTTTTCTATAGTGTGTAGGCCCTAGATTTGACCCTTGCTGCAAACAAACGCAAAGAATGTGCATTATAGTCTATACCAAAGAGTTATAATAATTTCTTAAGAAGAAAAAGATACTAACTGCCCAGATGGAACTCCAGAGGGCTCTTAGTTTGTGATGCTTGCTTCCCTAATATCTGCTCCATCAATTTATTGATTGTAGAATGCTAACATGAATTCAAATCATCGAAGGATATGTTGAAGTAAGATTCTGATTCAATGGGCATGCAAGAACTACACTGCATTTCTAACATTTGGGTAACTCTAGGTATTACCTAGAGTTAGTCGGCAGACCACTTACTGAGAACCAGATTACGAGTGTACTTCTTACTATGTGGTCAAGTAGACTTAAAAATCCCGCCAAACTTGGTAGTGCACGCCTATAATGTCAGCTATGGGAGCTGAAGCATGAGGATTCCAAGTTTAACAACAACCTAGGCAATTTAGCGAAACCCTGACTCAAAATAAAAAGTAGAAGGATGGCTAGGGATATAAATCAGTTGGAGAGCACTTGTCTAGAATGTCAGGTCCTAAATTCAATCTCTGGTACAACAATGAAATAGAATAAAATAATATAGTAGACTCTGAAATCCATTTCCTCTCATAGGAAATTATTTAAATACATATGTGGAAAATGAAAATCTCTCTCTCTTTTTTTTATTAGATACTTTTAGAAAAGTCGTAGACCATTTTGGAAGATTGGATATTTTGGTCAATAATGCAGGAGTGAACAATGAGAAAAACTGGGAACAGACTCTGCAAATCAATTTGGTAAGCTATAGTAGACTCATTTATTCACTAAGACTGTTCAGTACCACTTCTGTATATATAAAATGTTATTACAGTCATAGAACAACAATAATGGCCTTCAGTGTAGAAAAACGGAAGTTACAGAAAGCTAGCAAATTATCTTTTCATAAATATGATGATAATTGATATTTGTAATTATGAAAACATGTCTTAAAATATTAAAGAGAAGCAAAGACATACAGTTCACCAATAACCTGACATACATGAATAAGTGAAACTGAAATTTTGGTATCTATAAAGTTTTATTAGAATACAACCATGAAGTCATTGTTATGTTTTCTGCATCTAGCTTTGTGCAATAATGGCAGACTTAATGTTATGACAAAAACCTCACGGCTTGCAACACTAAAATTATTTACTGTCTGGTCCTTAACAAGTTAAGATAGTTAAACCCTGACTCAACTTACGTATTTGAAAAACAAGTCTTGAATTCTAGAAATATATCAGAAAACAAGGTTAAAGAGATCATTGAACTTTATAGTTAATAAGACTTTTGCCATAAAATTCAGTAATTCAGTGTGTGTGTGTGTGTGTGTGTGTGTGTGTGTGTGTGTGTGTACCTGTGCATGCATGCTCTTGTGTGTGATATCCACATTTGAAGATGAGTTAGCTCTGAAGTAAATTATGAGTAAAATTTTAAAATGAGGTTTTTAATTCATCCAGTGTTGTACAAGTGGGTAGATTATAGCATTTTATGAACACCCTCAACATAAGGCTATTGTGGTTTAATAAAACTCAAACCTTTCCCCAGCATTTCAAGAAAACAAGAACAAAAACAAAATGTTAAGAAGTGTGTAGCTAAAACAAAATGTCAGATGGATTTTATACAGGGCCACCATGCCCTGGCTCACGTTATTACAAATTTGCTAAGCAGCCAAATGTCAAGTACAGCACAATGACTTCATGGGTGAGAATACAGAGTACTGTTTCATGAGCTTCCTCCTAGGAGATAATAAGCTTAAAAACAGCAACTAGATGGGGCTGGAAAGATGGCTCAGCAGTTAAGAGCATGTTTTCTGTTTTGTTCTGTTTTTTTTTTTTTCCCCTGAGGAGTGAGTTTAGGGGTCCTGATCTATTGATCTGTTGCCATGGACTTATTGCCTACCATTGATCTATTGCCAAAATGATCGTTTGTGATTTTGTAAATACTCATTCAATCTAGAACATTCTTGGTGAGCTCTGAGGGGTTACAAATGGCCCTCCAGTTGCTTGATAAAGGGAGAAGCTCAAAAATGGCTTTTGAGACAGTAGAACGGGTGTATTTCCTGTGTGGGAAGGGCTGATGAGATCAGCAGGGTAAAGAATAAGAGAGGGGTAACTATGGTAAGTAATGAAAGTGCAAGGACGCGCACACACACACACACACACACACACACACACACACACACACGAGATGGTTTGGCAAATCACCAAAGACTGTGCCAAAACACTGAGATGCACACAAAACCACTACATATTAACTTGTACAAGATTCTTTGTATTTCTACCCTCCAAGAACACAAAAAGTAATTTTCTGCCTTCAAAGAACTTAATTTGCACTAGCATGAATTATGCATCTAAAAACAGTTCTAATGGAATTATACACTGCAGAGTTTCTATGAGAATGGCGGAAATATGCTGGATGGGATTTCTCAGGAGGATGCATTGGGAATGGAGGTACAGAGCAATGGTATAATTATCTGTTTCGTATATATGAACCCTGAACTCAGCCCTCAGGAAAAAACAAAAAGGATGCTCTTAACTGCTGAACTATCTCTCCAGCTCCATCTAGTTCCTATTTTTAAGCTTATTATCCCCAAAATTCATGAAACAGTACTCTGTATTCTCACACATGAAGTCACTGTGTTATACTTGACATTTGGTTACTTTGCAAATTTGTAATAACTTTGGCAGGTATGTAGATATAGAATTGCTTTGAATATTAGTAAACAATTCTATAATGCGATTCTTTTAACATTTTGAAGCATTTGTAAACATAAACAATTCATCTCCATACAGATGAGAAATACAATATAATTTTGATAAATATTTAACATATATTGAATCCTTTAGCATATTCAAATAGAAAGCTGTTGTTGATGATTATCTTTCCAGAAATACTAGCTGACTACCAATTTCCTCTGGGGAAAAAAAGGGTGCATATTCCGAATTAGTCAAAACTAAAGTTTAGTCCTGAATGTAACAATTTATGGACTCTATATATGTATCTCTGACCTTGACATTCACAGTTGTGAAAGAAGTTAAACTTCTTACCTCTAAGAACCATTAAGGTTAAATAGGACACAATTTGTGTGAAGGATACAGCCCAGTGTTACTACAGAGACATTCAATAAAGCAAATTTCCCTTCTAGGTACCAGAATATATATTTGTGCACAATCTCCTTTTCATATGAAGTGGATTTCTCTGCCTTATTGTTCCTCTAATAAGGAGATGAATTGAGAAAATAGGCAGAACTGTTGCTGTTTAAATAAAAAGTTTATTATGGATTCATCAATAAGAGCTTAAGAAAAAGCAAAAAGAAAAGCATGCTGTTGGAGTTAAGCCCACATGGAGGTCAGCCATAAGGCAGACAACAGACACACAGTGGGGAGAGTAACTTCAGAAAAAGAATGAAAAAAATCCTAAAGTATTCCACAGAGTATACAAGACTCTGACCAACCCCCAAAGGACAAAATGGAAGAGAGAGGGGAAAAAAAGGAAAGTTACTCCTGAGTCAGGACTCAGAAACGTGAGCAGACCCAACAGAACCTTACTCTGGTTAGTAGGTGCCTGCTGCACTTGGGGTAAGGATTCTGGGAGGGAAAATACATTGTCTCATTAAGCTAATTATCTGCTCCCTCTTTAGGTTAGTTTAAAGAAGCATTGTTCTTAATGTGTTTGCTTTTGTTGGCTCCAAAGGAGATTAATAGCAAATGAAATATGTAACCATTTGCTGCCACTGATACTCTGTAACAAGGAAAGTTCTAGCTGAAGTATATTAGCAAGAATTTGATAAATTGTAAGTATCTCTAGCCAAGTAGAAGACATAATATCTAGCATTAAAACAAGGAAAGACTAAAAAATACTTAGACATGAAAAATTAAACAATGAAGGGGATTTCAGAAAAATAATCTCCATTAATGTTCTTTGGGAACTGGCCTGGAGAAAATACAAGGACCTTACAACGCAAGTTTGCATGGTTTAGATGCCAGAATATTCTCAATTTCAATGTAGTGTAAGAACTATAAACTGTGAAGTACCTCAAGTGGAGGGGAATGAGATGAGGGAAATGGAGAAATGACAGATTGGGAATTTTAGTAGTGAAAAATATAAGTGTATGTCTCTCTGAGTGTGCATGTATGTACACTGTGTATGTGTGCTGTAGAAACATGTGAAACCTGATAAGAAAGAAAGCAAACAGGATATGTTTTTTTCTAGTTGTCTGTGTTACTAGAGAATTATTTCTAGTACAGAGGAATAGAAAAGCATGGCTGTAAGTTATAGAACACTGCAATTAGCAAAAAATTCTAGCACTTGCAATAGGTTTTAATTACAACTTTAGTATTATATATAAAGGTTGACTCTTCATAACTAAAAGTATTGAATGAACATGTTGATTTGAACAGAATTTTAACTACATTCACAATGTATCTTAAATAATACCACAGAACCAATTTATATTCTGTTTTATCTAGAAATGTCATGTAATTTTATCTTGATGCTTGATTTAGTGATCCAATATTATATATATGCATTCCTCAAAACCAAGAAATATTAACAAGAAATATTTCATTCTATGATTTTTCTAAAAGTTTGGTGTGTGTGTGTGTGTGTGTGTGTGTGTGTGTGTGTGTGTGTGTATTGTGTTGTGTTGTGTGAAATCTGGAACAAGGAAAAGATTTTTACGGTAAAAAAGTGAAAATATCATTTGTATACAGCCCAAACATTGGATATTCCTTGAAATTTGTCCCATCAACACTTTAACTTAAAAAGTTATTCAGTTCTTGAACTTAGATGGTTAAGAAAAATATTCCCTTGTCCACCTCTGCAGAAAATATGGAAATGAATCCTGCTTTTTAAAACTTTAAAACTAGGGAGCTGGAGAGATGGCTCAACAGTTAAGAGCATTGGCTGCTCTTGCAGAGGATACGGGTTTGGTTCCCAGTATCCACAGAGTGACTCACCACCCTATGTAACTCCAGTTCCAGGGATCAGATGCCTTCCCCTGACCTTCAAAGGCACTGTTCATCCACATGATGCCCATCCATACTGGCAGGCAGACAGTCATACATATAAAATAAAATAAATACATTTTTTTAAAAAATTTAAAATTGAAGCATAAACTTTTGTACATTTCTTATCTTACTACAACTTGAAGATTTTTAAAAACACAGAAGTAGAATGTCAGGAAAGCTTTAAATATCAGAATAAAGGCATATGCTAATGTATGTAAACTAGAACCTTACTCAAGCATGCTCAAGAATTGGGCAGAAATTAACAAACAGAATTGAACTGATTTTAGTAATTTCAGCCATGTACATATTTTTCCTTCTTATATAATCCATTTAGGTTTTTTTTTTCATTTAGAGGGGAACTGTGATAAATTATTTATGCCCCTGCTTAACTGGAACAATGCCTTAAATGAAAAGAATTTTCAACTTACCTTTTTTTGTTTTGTTTTGTTGTTGTTCTAGACATTCTAGCAGGAAATGGAGTCTCCCTAAACACTTTCTAAGAAAGTACTTTTTCAAAAGAAAAGAAGGAAAACACTAGTATGTACCCCGAGTTTCAGACTCATGGCCTATTGACCTTTATCTGTGCATTACTATAAAGTATAGATAAGGCAAGAATTAAGTTGTCCAAAGTGAATTTTCAGTTTTGAAAAGCTTAAGCTGAAAGAGAGAAGAGTTCAGAGAAGTAAAAGGAAAAATACTATCAGTTTTCTCTCGAGTTATTTCAGAGAGTAGGAAATTCTTAAAAGTTAGGATAAAAGTTGAGTTCCCACTGAAGGGGTGAGCAGGGAAACAGTGGATGATCAGAATGAAGCCATCAGCAGCGTGGAATAACACTAAGTAGCAGAGATGTCTAAAGACTGTGTCCAAGTAGCAGAAAATCTCCACTCAAATTAGAGCTAGAAAAGAGTCATGTGATTTCCCCAAACTGAAGGGCTCGGGATTATCCGACACTGTACACCAGTGTTTTCCTCATGATCTGGTCTCTTTAGCCCCACCATCTTTTATTCAGGGTTCATCTTCATGATGTTAGTAGCTTAGCTGTGCTTTACAGTGACTGAACAGTCACCAAGCAATGTAAAGGGGAAAATGTAGCTATTTCTTTATACCTTTCTTAAGAACAACAGATTTCACCAGATCCCATTCTTCACCTCCACCTTCACCTCTCTATCCGCAGGTCTCACTAGCCATAGCTGGGTCATACTCTAGGTCTCAAACACAGCACTATAACGGGGGATGGAATTTCCCTGACTGAATCACATCAGCCAGTGTCTACACTAATTCTAGGAAGGTCACGTTCTACTGTGTTACATGGAGAAGATGCATATAGATGTAAAATAGATAGTTTATGCTGTAATCCCAGCACAAAGGATGATGAGGCAGGAAAACTTCCTTGAGATCAAAGTTAACTTGGGTTACATAGTGAGATCTGGGCCAACCTGGGTCATCGTGTGAAAAGTACAACAGACCCTGGATAGGCAATCCAATCCTGAGAAAAGAGAACAATTCTTGGGGTAACATAATACCTGATTTCAAACTACAACTTGGAGTTATGGTAACAAAAACAACATATTAATGCAGAACATATATGTAGATCAATAGAATAGAATAGAAAACTCACATTTATACCATCATAGCTAAAACTATCTGAAATTTCACAGGGATGCTAAAAACATGCATTGATGAGTCTCATCAACAAGTGGTATATACATGTAGAAGAAAGAGGTTAGATTTCTGTTCTTCACTCTGTACAAAAACCCACTCAAAATGTTTCTGAGATATTAATGTAAGACCTAAAACTCTGGAAGTCTTAGAAGAAAATCCCGAGTAAATACTTTAAGATACATACATAGGCAAAAGCTCTCTGAAAAGAACTTCAGTCCTTGGGAAATAATAGTAATAACTGACAAGTAGGATTTGTGGAAGTCAAAACTTTCTGCACAGCAAAATAAACAAATGAGTGAGGAGACTGCCTACAGAATGGGAAAAAATTTCCGAATTATTCATCTAATGGAAGATTAGTAACCAGAATATATAAAGAACTCAAAGAGAAAAATAAACACATTCTTGAAGTAAAAAGCAAAACAATCAATAAATGGGCTAATGAAAGTGAACCAGCAAGTCTCAGAAGACAAAGTACAAATGTGACCCATAAACATCAACCAAACTTCCAACATTCTTTGCCACCAGGAAAATGCAAATGAAAATGACAGGTTCTATCTCACAGCAGTCAGAATGACCGTCAAAGGAAAGTAAATAATACAATGTTTACAAGGATGTAGGGGAAAGGGAGCCTTTGTACACTGCTGATAAGAACGTACATGCTTGCAAATGAAAATTCAGTTTTCTCTCAGGGTGTCCAAGTGAAGAGAGAAATTACTCTTAAGGGTATAGGCTGCATGCCCAGAAGTAGATATGCCCATAAGTTAGGTGAACTTATGTAGAAATATGATAACCTACACTAATGTTAGGAGGGCAAAAAAAGCAAATCAGGAGCAATTAAAAACTTAAAGCATGCAAAAACTCTCGTTGATTATACTTGCAGATCTCCCTGCATACCTGAGTGAGCAACATGTTTGGTATGCAGACAGATGATAAAGACTAATAGCTGTATCGCTCTTTCCATTTCTGCTCCTGGGTTAGGTTTCTGTTATCAGTGGGACCTACCTTGCTTTGGATTACATGAGTAAGCAAAATGGAGGCGAAGGTGGCGTCATCATCAACATGTCTTCACTAGCAGGTAAGAACAATTCTCATTTTAACAGGAATTTTTTCTTACTGATAATTTGGACCACAGAAGTAAATCTATGAAGTATATGTATGAATCATCACAACAAGATTAAATTAAATCTGGTTGTTTGTTTCCTTAAAGATTTTTTTTAGATTTTTCTACACTTAATACAAAAAATTTGAACAATATATCTGTTACTTCTTTTCAAAGTTATCTTTACAGTGATATTGCTTGTGTGTGTGTGTGTGTGTGTGTGTGTATTTCCAATGACTTGTTTTCAAAGGTTATCTTAATACTTCCAAGCAGTCATACTTGTGAAAAAAACTTTTGACAAAATAAAAATTACTAATGTGATGTCAGCTATCTCTGCTCCCTTGTGAATTTAGTGAGAATGTGTAATTTTAAAACGTGACATCGTCTGTACTAGTTGGTGTATGTTAAGCTGTTAAACAATATCCAAACACACCTTAGTTTTAAGATATAATTAGTTTTGACAACATCTGTATATTATCAAGAGCCAGATTTTTAGTCCTGAGTACCTAGTCTATATACAGCAAGTTGGAAAATGTGGCTGCCAGAAGCTCTTCACCTCTATCACGGAGCTGCTAGTGTTGATCTGCGGTAGGCAGACACCTTTCTCTCCAGTAGAAAGAAGTAAGGCATGTGGAGGACACATCACTGCTCTTCTACCCCCACCCACCCAAGCCATGGCAGACCTTACTGTGCTCACATTCCAGTGCAGAATTTGACCCATGACTCATCTAGCTACTTGAAAAATCTGGAAAATATTTTCTAATTGTACATGTAAGAAAAATGGTTTCAGTGGACAGCTGGTCTTTTGCCACACCGAGGACTGAAGAAATGAGGCTACAAAAGCAATCCAAAGGTGGTTTTCATTCAGAACAGAGTGGTTTAATGTCAGTGAAATGCTGTATTCTTCAATAATAGACACCAATGTGTGGAGCAACTCAGTTAAGTAACTATACTTTTACAACTCCAGTCAGGGATGGATGTGCTGGTCCACTCCTGTATCACCAGCACTTGAAGGATCTCAGGTAGGAGGAAGGAGGATGGTCCAGATCAGAGGCCAGTTTAGCCAGCAGCAATGCCCCATCTCAAACAAATAAACAACAACAACAAAATTTCTCAGAATAATTCACCAATGCTTCTAGAAGGGTGCAAGTGAAGTCATGACATTTAAGAAGCCTGCTCATACTTGATAGCGAGTCTAAACTCTTCATGTCCAGAAGATAGGAAGACCTTAAATTACCAGCTTGGTCTCGGTGTAGTAACTTCAGGATAAGAATTCACACACACACACACACACACACACAATCACAGTGCTGTCCATTCTGCCTCCAATAGTATTGGGGGGAGTCAGGAGAAGCCAGCCATGGTATTTAGAGATATCTATGACTCATTAAATCCATGATTCTCATTCTCAGCATCTTCCTAATTTCTCCGGGAGTCATCATAAAAGTTCCATTTGTATATTTACAAGTATCCTTCTTTAGGACATCTGAAGTATGACTGACATTTCATTTTCTGGGTTGCTTAGAGTTAAACTGAGACCCCTAGTGTGATTAGAAACCTAATTTATAAAGCATTAAGGATAATTGGGCTACTTTCCCCCTGTGGTATCTACCTATAAATGGTGATGTTTCAATTCTAAGGATACACTAAAAGACCCTGTCCCAAATGTTATTTTTAAATGAGAGAGGTGACAATGGTGAGTTGGCTCCACAGCTGCTCTTGCAAGGACCAGAGTTCCCAGCAGCCATATCAGGCAGCTCATAGCCATCTCTAACTCCACCTCCAGAGGATCTGATGCCCTGTTTTAGCCTCTGCAGGCACCTGAAAGCACATGTGCTCTCTCTCTCTCTCTCTCTCTCTCTCTCTCTCTCTCTCTCTCTCTC